>NIPQ01092356.1:24820-94226 GCA_002806875.1 Lepidotrigona ventralis hoosana | reverse complement strand
ATGAACGTGGTGAAAATTGGAGAAGCTATTGCGATCCATTCAATACCTTCGATCACGTTCAACGATATCACAAAAATACCCCACCATACCACTATTTCCCCGAAATAGTTTGGATGTCTGGATAGTCGCCATAATCCTGCAGTTAAATATAAAGTAACAGTCAATCACTAATTAACATATAAAAAGATGTCAACAACATTACAAAATAGTGAAGATAACAATCAAGAAGATTAGTATAGAAAATGTACCATCATTACACCATTTTCCATTATTTACTGGATCCTGTTTGAAAGAAAATTTTTGTAAATCGGCATAAGTTTCAGCTAATAAACCAGTCACGAAGAGCCCCGTACCAGCGCTGTCTAACGTTGTCATAGTTTTAGGAGCAGGCGGTATTTTGTGCCGTGGTGAATTGATGATAATTACTGGTAAACTCACCACGTAAACCCATACAGCCTGAAAATAAATTTGTTACATAGGTTTAATAAATAACTGATTATAACTAAACTTCGCAATTTTGGGAATATCTATTACTTGAAATGTCCAAAATACAGCGAATCGAATCACATTACTGCGCCGATCTTCAAACCTTTTGTCACGGCCAATTTTGATAATTCGATATAGCAGATATCCAGAAAGACGGACACCCCATAAACAAACGAATATGGTGACCATGAGTTGCCTACTGTCATAAGGCTGTAACAGAAGAGAGCTTATTAATTATTTATAAGCTCAAAGATTTTGTTATTGCAATTCATAATTCACAGTTACAAATAATTTGAATTTTCAATAATATCTAGTGAATTTTCTAAACCGAATTAATATATTGTAATATATTATAAACTTACTATAAGACACTTTCTCTAAATATCATAGCATCAATAGTGTTACTTGAAACTGAGAAGAAATGTTCAAATTATCTTATAACGATGGCATTGATGGCAGCTGCAAATCTTTTTGAAAATAAATGGCCGTATAAAAATAAACTATGGCGACTTGAATGTTGTATCTCCACGTGTTTCCGATTAAATGATTCGATCTGGCGTTCATTTGCATATACACGAGCATGGAAGCGGTTTTATAATTAGAATACCTTGCCCACTTGACCGAGAAAGAAAGTGAGAAGGGCGAGGATGATGAAGTTCGTGCCGCCGGCAAAATCCGTCAACTTGTCCAGCTGGAAGGTCGCCGCGATCGTGAAGAAGATGATTTGCATGCCGACGGTGACGATGGCGCTCACTGCGAAGTGGTCCTCGTCTAAAATATCGACCGCCATTGATCCTCGTTGATTGCCTATCCCCGCGCTCGATGAACTATTTTCAAATCTGGAATCGTTAATGAAGACGTTACATGTATGTATATATGTATATATATATATATATATATGTATGTATATATATCATATGTTCTGCTAGGTAGAAATATCCAATTTTGTGCTTACAGAAGAAAGCTTTTTATCACTTGTTAAGTAATTAATTCATGTATAAGATAATTTTATACATAATTATTTTCTATCTTTTAGATTATAATTTACTTTGTGATTCTTACAATTATTTCTATTTGATTGAGCATTTTATAATGGGCCCTTAATGTTTATATATTTATATATTTTCTATATTTATATATTTTATATATTTAGTTTATATATATATATATATTTTCTTTAATATAATTAAATTTTTTTAATCGCTTTCATAATTATAAAATAATTAAATGTCACATAAAATGTCACATAATTTGTTGAAGTTTACAGTTTCCTTTTTTAAGTTTGCTTCGATTTTCTAATCATGTATTTGTAATTGGAAATAACGAAAGAATTAATAAAATGTTAATAAAGTAAAATAGTTTTAAAAAATAATAATTGATCAAATAAAATCTCTGTATTTTTATAATATTTTAATAACTAAATTGCAATGGCTTATAACAGAATTGATATAGAAGTTGATAGTCATGCGTAGTTGCAGCATTATAACCAGTAAGTAGTATAAGTAAGAGTATGATCGGACTTGAGAGGATTATGTATTGATATATACATAAGTCAAATATCTGACATCTTTCTGATTCTTTCTTATATAAGCAACTTCGATATCGAAATGTTTCTCATTTATCAATTATACTAGCTCGTGCATACTTGATTTGCATTATTTTATAAGAATAGTATGTTTCTAAAAATATATCTACCTATTTGAGACTAAACAGAAAGTATCAAGAGTTTTTTTCAACTTGTAGTAATTTTTAGCAAGACATTAAAAATAACTTAAATTTGTCAATTTAAATTGAAAATGAGGAAAAAGAATTAAGTAAAAATTTCAAATTTAAAAACGAAAATTTTTTAATTAGAAATTAAGAATTTTTATTTAAATTTAAATTGTGTTAAGAAATATTATTACTATAATATACATAAAATATTACTTTAAGTAATATTTCTCATTGTATATCTTTTGATTTCTGCAACAAAATTACGATTATTCTAACTGGCACTGCAACGTAGAGCGTCGCAATGCAGTTCATTTTGCTCAATATTCTTGCAAAAAATATTGAAAAAAATGCCATTCTTTTCACGACAAATACTCGTAACATTTAAATGACTTTTTTCATCCGATGCATTGTAAACATGCAAAATATTTTCAGTCATGAAAATGTCAAAGAATAAAACTATTTCTACTTACCGTCCCTTAATTCGAAATTTTTGCATCGTACAATCACAATTCGATCGTAAGATTTGATCAATCGTACGACATACCCTCCTTTAAAAAAGAGAAAAAAAAATAAAAAAAAATGTTATGAAGTATCAATTATTTATTCAAAACAGTACGCGTTTGCGGAAGTTCACATTCCGTACTGTCACTTTCAACAAAAATTTCTACCATTTCTTAATATCAATATGACAACTGGTGGAAGCAATTTGTTCGATATTATCAATGAAAAACAACGCGAGTACCATTCACGAGCTCGATTATCGCCGAAGAATCAAAACCGAAATCGTTGAATGTTATTCGATTAACCATCTTCAAGTTCCGCATTGAACACACTACTTTTCAGATGAGTGCGAACCACACGAGCCACTGCAATCACCTTAGCAATGCCACCAAGAAACATCAACTTAGAGAATCCAGAATATCTCTATATCTCGAATTTTTGGTTAACAAAGGAGGCACAGAGTTTGTGCGACGGTATATACATCGTTTGAAGGGAAACGACGATTACCTCGATAGAGAGGAATCCCATCGTAACTGGCAGAACGGGTGGACCTGCTTCCACCCGCGACGACAGGCAGCGGCAGGACTACGAGGGGATTCAATGTCGAGTCTAAAACGAGAAACCCATGATCACGTGCTATGAAACGACTGCGAGCGCATCCGGCGCTCTTCTTCTAGTTTCATCCTTCTCTTGCTAAGCTACGCGTCTCCCTTTGCTCAATACTTAATACTCTATGGTGTTGACCTATTGAGTTTCCTGATTCAACAACCATTTGACATTCACTGTTCTTATAATTATTTTCATAGAATCCTTTCTCGTGATTATTTTATCATTAATGCTCTCATTTGAGAATTTTATTTTGCTTTAAAAAGATAAATTTAATAATGTCTATTAAAAAAAATTTATTGGTAAAGAATTGTTTGATTCTGTTATTCACAGAATGATTTTAAAAAGGAAAACAAGGAATTGAAGAATGACAATTACTTTTTTTATTGTTTTTATAGATATATATATATATTTATATACTGCATATGGGGGAATATATAGATATTACTTTTGATAGGTATAGACAATGTTTTCACGATAGATGTTTTTTTGTTCGCTTTTGGATAAAACATACGTGTGTGATTGTTTCCCTGTTTTCCGCACAGTTATTTTATTGCGATTGCTTCTTTTTCTCAGAGTGCTGTAATCCGCGCCTATTCAGCATTGAATCAATACGTACACGCGAGCGCGAATGAGTTTCCAGTTAAACGGAGTATGGCGCATTACACTTTTCATTTCTATTGTACTGATAAAGATAATGCGCATCCTTTAGTCATCTTTTGAAACATTCATTTCGTATTGAACTTGAATATCTGTATTTTTACGATCATATAAAAATGGATGAAGATAAAAANTATTTTTTTTTTTTTTTTTTTTTTTTTTTTTTTTTTTTTTTTTCGAAATTAAGAATAATTTATTTTGATATCGTACATTATATTATTATAATAGTAACTTTACAAACAATAACATGTATATGTCTTATCTCGATCCCGCACAGTGCGTACATACAGTTAGTTCCGAAGTACCTTCTTAGAAACATTATAAAATTTAGTTTAATGAAAATAAATGATTATAATAGTAATGGTATTTCATGATTGCGCGTTGAATTTTGGTCTTACTTCACAATAAAAAAAATAGAGATCCATTATATATATATATATATGGAAATGTAATTTTTAACTCGCAGTGCTCTTTTATTTTAAATTAATAGGAAAACAACATAAAAAATGTAGCAAGCTTTCTTGAATCGTATTGAAGTTTTGTTTGGAGAATATTCTTGACTTCTCTTAATTCATTTCAACTGCACTGCACACAGCTTATTCCAATTGCTCCAGTTTTCTTCTTAAATTAATAGTACTTATTTTCAGTCTTAAGACCTAGTATATTTACCCCAGATGTGTAGCATGAAAACAGATGCAATAAAAAGCAGAGACATGACAAGTACAGGTACCGGTCCTCTGTAAATAGATACTGTGATTATTGATGTCTCTTAATATTTGTCTTTTGATTTTAGCGTATATTTTAGGTTTTTTACTTACACTTTGATGCCAGGAGAGTCATCGGTATAAAACCTCCACATGCCATCAGAACCAGCTCCCGTGTTTCTACTCCTGGTGGAAGTAGTTGTCGCAGTTTTCCTTTGTCTAACTGTACCACCACCACCTGTTCTAGGTGTTATAGTTTTACTGGGCGACCGGCCCATAGCTCCAATTGAAGTGCAACTAGGTGCGACAGGCTTGAAAATGAAATATAATCATAAATATTTATAAAAAAAAAAAAAAAATTGCGATTATAAATCTTATGAGAACACTTACCATCGTTTGTTATATCTTTCTCTTTCGGCGTCCGTTCGTGAATAAATACTTGAATACGAAAAGTTTGTTTTATAACTTACAATTTTGCAAACTCGCGATGGATTAAGATCTAAAAGATTCGCTTCACTTTATTAAAATGTCTGTTGTTATCTTATTGTGAACATTAAAAGAATGTTGGAACAAAGTCGCTGGATATTATTATATCGTACGAAACCAACCTCTTCTACTTAGTTTATTGGCAGACTGGCAACATAGAAGGCAGTATAAAGCAACGTGTCATATACACACATCCACGTAGTGAACTCTAGACACGTCATCATACGTTGTAAATTCATGGTGACGCACGAGAGTCAATCTTTATGCTACGTTCTCATGTAAAGAATTTCAACAACAAATATTTCATCAAATTGTAATTATATTCAGTTATTTGATTTATATAATTTATTTATGGAATATATAATTATTTTGAAAGAAGTAATTAAATGAATAATTGCTTCAAATTTCATAGAGATTATTTAATCATAAAATAATTAGAACATGGCATGGCAAATTTATTTATAAAATATAATTCAGTACCGAGAAATTATCTTTTTCGTTATTAAATTTAATTAAGATTAAAATTATGAAAAACATAACTAAATTTTAAGATATTTTGATATGTATAATAAAAATAATATGGAAGATTTGAAATTTCACGAAGCGTTAATGATTTAACTTTAATACTTTAAAATACTTTAATAACTTTAAAATAAAACAAAAATATAGTGATGATAGTACATTTATGTTATTTACACAATATATGATCATTAGTTTGTTCTCTATATTAATTATATATTTTTGGTAATAAATAACATATAACTTTTATATAAATGCAGATTGAAATAATGCATATAATTTGTCATATTGTAATTCTATACAAAAGATTAAATTACTACTGCATACACAGTGATTGCACGCATAATAATTTATGTTTTATTTATTTCATTTTTCAATCTTTTTCATGTTTTAGTAGACTAGTTATAAAATTATGACAACATATTACATTATCTCTTACAGAAACATATTATGATTGCATTAGTATTTCAGGATATAAAAGAAAATCATATGTATTGTTACAGGAACTTTTCCTTTTTCCGTTAGCTTATTATATATTTTTAGCCAATTTAAGATAAAAAAGATACAAAATGTTGTTTTCGTTTACGTATAAAAACTTTAAATATAATATTTAATATTTCTATTTAAAGTATAAATATAATCTCAATAATTTCTTCTCAATGCCAATAAAAAAAAGAATATTCTGTAAATGCTTGTAAATGCATTAGTTGCATATAATATACAATACTTATTCATTAAATATACCTTTTTAAAGGTAACAAAACAATATTTATTTATTATTGTATGATCGTTTCAGTCAATGCGTATATTTTTAGTTTTAAATGCATAGATTCGAAGTATTTCATACGAGTCTTATAGCAATATACTAGCAATACAAAATTTTGTAAAGGGTATGTTGCATGTCTAAGCTACTGTAACTTCATTATGCTTTGGCATTCTGTTGTATTTTACAATATAGAAATACTTAAAAAATTAAAATATTATGACTTTTCTCATCCATATAATTATTTCTTTTGTTAAAAGAAACGATCAAGAAATTCGCTTCACGTTTTTATCATTCAAATATTTTTCCTGTTGTATGTAAATATATACAAGACGGTAAGAAATATTCATATGGATCCGCGCAACAGTTATTGTTTGGCACAAGAAATATTGTTACAAATTTCGATATACAATAAACATTATATAGTGCGATTTTTACGCAGGCACATGTAAATCATGTTTTTGAAGCATAATTTTACATAATAATAGCGTTATCAATCGTCATCTGATATAAGAAAAACATTTCCATACAATCTTTCTTTTTTTTCAACAATAATGGACCATAACTTTTATACATATCTAACGTTCTAATGCTTGATTCTTATTGCAATTAGAAACAGATATTATGCCTGCAATATAATCATAACAATCAATGGATATCCATCAATTAACATTTATGCTCTTATTTTAATTGGAATAGTAAATAATTATTAGATATAACAGTTATAAAGTAGAAAGTAAAGTACCAAGTATTTAGTCATTTTGTGAAAACTAATTTAAAGATATCTTACTAATGGTCATAATCTAATATGATATTTGGCAGACATGTAGCTCCAATAAATTGACTTTGTTATTGTATAGAGCAAAATAAATATTTTTCTTAGACCAAACATATCTCTTATTTAATATTTAAGTACTTGTTACTCCTTTACGTGCTACTAATAGATTTAATACTGGATGCTTTCTAATATATGACACTGCTTTCTTATGCGTTACCATGGTAAAATCATACCCATTACATTGTAAAATTTTATCATGCATACGAAGCCCGCTCTTCGCTGCTGGTGATCCTTCGTGTACTTCAGTTACGTATATACCCTAAAATATTGTAAAATGTCAGTTAATAACATTCAATAGAATTGTATTTATGATATGTAGGTCAATCTTCATTACATTATCTGTATAACCCTGAGGACTTTTTCTAAAATCTTGATCAATACCACCTCCAATTTTAAAGCCACACTTCATCACTTCTTCTCCATTTTCATTAACATCCGTTTCTTTGACTAATATAATTGGTATCTAAAAATAAAACAAAGTGTATCATAATATCTATTCATAAATCAATAAAGCATCTTGTTTAATAATACTAATCTTTCTTATCACTATCACTATATCAAAGCTTCTATCAATTGTTAAAAAAAGAAGAAGGATTTGAAAATATCATACATTGTCAAAAGACAAAGGAATAGAGTTACTTATGAAATTTAGTACCTAAAAAGTATCTCATAATAATCAAACAAGTATCTCTAATGCTTTAAAACATTATTTTATCGTGGACAAAATATATTTACGCTTAAGCATTCCATAGCGGTGCCAGCTTGATGCTGAAAAGCCATTTTCGCGCACATAATGATGAATCTTGTGTCTGATGAGATCAGATTGACAATTGCTTCTGATGATTTAATGTGATCACCAATTGCTTACACACTGTAGGCACAGACGTAATGAATGCACTACTATTTAAAGATATGTGTACGAAAATGTATTTGAAAAAACGTGTTAAAAGGCAATAAAAAAAACTCTGATTTGCCTGAACGCGTGTAGAATCAGATAATACTGTTACGCTTGGTATACTTCAGCTTTGTTAAGATCACTTAAAACAATTTCACGTTGACAGCCATATGTATCGGTCAATGTAGATAGGAAAATATCGCTGCAATAGAATGCATCGTAGAAAATATACAGTGGCGTTTGTAGCCGCGAAAATATGAATTCCTTATCATTATCAAATATATACGTTCTTGATGTGCATTTCAAACCATATAAAATACATAAAGGAAGATAGTTGAGACTCCATTTAGACAGATGAAGCTACGAAAGATCTCAAATTAATTTAAAATTCCAATGTAGTTCGCGGGAAATTAAATGTTACTCTTACCATTGACAAAGCATAGACTAGATATCCAATCCTTTTTCGTGTCTCAGGTTTTGGAGAGTCATATGACCCGCTTACCATTTCCGTGTCACATTCTGTCATATCGACTAGGCAAGTATTGCACTACAGCGCTATTAGCGATAGAAATTAAAATAAAAAAATATGGACAGCGTTGCCGTTTCCTCATCGAAAATTATTTATTGAATTAACACGTTTGAAAATTATTGCCATAATGTGGATTTCAGCACACGGAATAGAAGGTAATGAATTGGCACACAAGAAGGTAAAGAAAGCCTCAACACATATAATACCCTACCACTCTCAGATCCCTATCTTTTTATCTATCGTTTTTATCTTTTTTTTTACATTTTTACATTTTATCAAGTCACTCATACTCACATATACTTTATCATGTGATCTGACATATATATCGTCCATGTATCTTACAAGCTATACAGGATGTAAGAATATATAGCATATAATCCAAGCAGGCCTGAAGCTAATTAAATAAATAAATAAATAAAAAATGACTAAATTTTCATTTACAAAAGAAAAAAACAATTACGAGAATTAATTTATCAACTTTTGTAATGGTATCTAGGTTTTTAGACCTTAAGCTTTCTTTTTGTACTCCATTTGATCTGGGTAGTTTATGAATGAAATTTTTCTATTGAATAGATCAAAACTTTGTTGGTTAGACAAACGTTAGACAAGGACATACTTATGTAGTGTATAACTACAGTTTTTGTTGTACAACTACAGATTAGTTTTTGTATAACTACAGATTAGTCATAGACTTCGGTAGAACTAGATTTATTTCATCACTTTTATTCAGAGTATAATACATTTCTATTTCAATAAATAGGAATAAAGAAATTTTCTATGAAGAATAGAGGTTGAAGGGATGTAGAGTGAAACTTGACTGCGATAAATGTCTGTTCCTCTTTATTAACAAGCTGAGTTAGCATATCTTGTGAAAGTCTGACATTTCGATAAGACATTCGATTGTTTTATTCTTTTTTTTTTTCGCGCAAACCATAACGGGTTTCGTCCATGGATAATTATTACGAGGATATGATACATGATTTCTAAGGTTCACGGGTCTCACGTATTATACAAATAGTTCGCTCGTTCGCGATAGCTGATGAGTTCCTATATCACACGCACGCATTTATGCATGCATTCATCGCACGCACATTCGAAAAACTCATTAGCACTAATATTTCTTTTCTCGCCCAAATTTTTCATCTAACTACGATCACGTTCCTTTTTTTTTCTTTTTTTTTTCCTTTTGAATTTTTGACTATGAAAACAATTTACTAGAAACCATACAGCTCGCTGGTTCTCGTATTTAAATTTGTGTACCGTTTAGGTTAATTAATCTTCGTAAAGTTCGACGAGTCCGTCGCGTTTGTACAAACGAGATGCGTCCATGTATGTTTATGTACGTGTAATAAATTACATGTGTTGTTATCTTGTAAGAGGGCATACTCTGCATATTTGGTGTCTAAATTAGAAATTTCGTAGTTGGATTAGCTAAGCATATGTATATCGCGTCTCGATAGTGAGACACGTTTTTAAAAACTGTACAAAATTTAAAAAACTGGAAAATTTTAATAGATGCATACATATATGGAAATGGTAAATATATGATATATTGTTACGTGTATCCGTTAATGTGGCAAATTTTCATAAAAAATGTCAAATAACAAATTACGTGAAAGTTGATATGGCAGTTTTTTGTTAGTGTTAAAAAGGTACCGGTATAAATGTCACGAGTTCGATATTCAAATATGTTCGATTTCAAATATGTTTTCATAGAAATATCATTTTCGTGTGAAAAGTGAACTTTCCTTTCCTCCTTTTTTTTCCTCGGGGAGAATGCGCGAAGTATGCCCTTGTCTGTAAAACTTTTGAAAAACGTACGACCGCAATTATTATGTTTAATTATTACGATTAAGGCAATAGCCTTAAATTAATAGTCTTTGGGAACCGTAAAATTCTGTTTTGGCAGAAATTAACGTAAGCGTAGTTATTAATTAGCCTCAGTCTCATCATCTCGAGAGATGGTATGGTGCATGAGGACCGGACTTCAATCGGTTATCGACATTTGAAAATGCCCGCGTAACTTATCGATAAATCGATCATCGTGAACTCGTCCGATCCGATAAGTTTCACCTCGAACAAAATGTTTCACCTTTTGTTTCGCCATGCATTTCAAGAATAAAGCTTTAAAATTTTTAAATTGCTCGTTCATTCTTTAGAATTTTATTCTTAAAATTTTTTTATTACCTCTCATGAAAAACAACCTATACTCTGGCGGTAATCGGCTGTCGGTAAAAAAATTTTCTAGTTTTTTTTTTTGTTTCGAAACGCAAGGAACACGAAAGATTAAACATTAAAATATCTACATATAATAGAATATTTCGCGAATGAAAACAACGTTAGTAATACTTAAAGCTATCTTTGTCTTTAATCGATAATTGTGTCGATCATTGTATATCGATAAATTGTTCAGCCTCTAAATATGATGCGTACATGTATGTACATTTTTTAAATTACTCTTTCATCAATCACACTTCTCAATCTAGTGGATCGAAACTGCGCGCTTTGACGCGAATAGAATCCTCAAATTATTTTCTCAACATAATTAATCGAACGGAATGTCGAAATGCACAGTTTGTGCTTTCTTAATGCCGATAATTAGGAATGTTGTTGCAATTTTAGCACTCTGCGGTGAGCTTTTAGTGAGCTTCGTTTTTTCCTGTTGTTTTTTTTTTGAAACATCGTTATGTTATTATATTTTTGTATTTTCATTAATATAAGTGATAGTAATTTTATAAAAGATATTTGTTTGAAAAGAAACGAAAACAAAGCTTAAATTCACGTTGAAATTTAGTGTATGAAATTGCATTTTTTCTTGTTTAACTCCTCATTATATCGATGATTATAAATTGTGCTGAATTATTATGTCAGATTTGTAACGAAAACAGGGATCATATAAAAAAGATATAATTTTTCACTAGATATTAAAACTATCTTATTAATACTACAACGACTGGCTATTTTGTAATAATAATTTCCATAATTTTGTTACATATAAATGAATGATAAATAACTATGAATTTGTAAAAAATAAATATAGAAATATAGAAACTAAGTATAGAAATAAATAAGTATAAATGAACACATATATAATAAAACATTATTATAACTTATTATAATATATTAAATAAATATATTATAACTTATTATAATATATTATATTATATATATATTAAACTTATTATAATTCGTTAGTGGTCACTAAACATTGAAAATGACACCATAGTAAGTAATATCATATCAGTCATTATAATGTTAATTAATTGAGGAGTTACAAATGTATTTTTTTATTATACTGGACATATCCCAAAAATAATTCTTTACTTGAATCTTTAGGAAGTTTCATAGATTGAAATTTACATCTGAGAACTTAACAAATTATTCAAAATTAAGAAATTAATAAAAAATAAAACTTGTCACGTTCTTTTCGCGTGCTCTTTAGATAAAAAACATAAGTTGTTTCAAATGTTTTTCGTTTAAATAACCATATGTTAGCTAGCATAAAATATTTGAACGATGTTTCTCACTGGTAGAAATAAACGATTCTCAACACTTCGTTCTTATCATGCTTCTTCAACTATACAATCCTTGGTAACAGTGTAACTAATGGTACGTACAATCTATACTATACAGTAGTTATACGATTATACACATGTGTAATTCATCATTCCGCCTCTAAATTGACTTGTTTCCTCTGTTGGTGTCTTTCTCCTTATTAATCGTTATTGCAGAAGTTTCCCTATAAATTGCATGACTCTCAAACGATGTACAGTGATAAAAATTTGGATTCTAGGTAGACAAAATTATTCTATAGTAAATTAACTCCTTGATATTTAATGATTATGTATAAATTAATTGCGAAGTAATTTCATTGTTGGAAAAAAAGAAAGAGTTGGAAATGAAATGAATTTTATTTTTGAAAAAGCAAAAAAATGTAGAAACTAAATTAATTCTAAACTACGTCTAACGAAATTGAACTACAGATCAATTGATCAGTAATTGTATATTAATGTACTTCCTCTAAAATTAAATTAATTTTCTAATAACTAAGAAATATTTTTACTTTTGTCTACTTAAAATTAGAATTTTCATCACGTGTGCTTGGTTTTTCAAAAGATGAAGTTCTAACGTACAGCTAAGGATTTCTGTCGATACTTTCACATAGTATAATATTCTTGTTCCTGTCGTTTCGCGATTGGTCGATTGGTAAGATTGCTAATAACGCAACGGCAGTATTCGATGCAACGACGAAGCGATCATTCAGACAATTTGTCAGATAATTTTAACAGAGAAAATCCACTGAGAAAAATGTTTGAATGTAGAAAAATTATTACGTAGCTTTATCGACAGAAAATTATTAAATATATTAGATGTTATGCTAACATTAAGTCGAATGGACATCGTTTCCGATATGTTAAACGCTTTTCTCAGTGTTCCAACGTGAGCAAAAAAAAAATTTTCTTTTTCTTTTTTTTTTCATTACGATGAAAAATCCCTAATCAACCTGATCTCCACAGAAGTTATTCTCATTACGATATTAGTCGCTTATCGAAAAAATTATCATTAATTCTCGTTATACGTTGACGTTCTGCGAATCGGTTAGATAATCAATTAGCTTCCAGAGGATTCATCACGTTCTCGTTTATTTCGTTTCATGAAGATTATCGCTAGAATTGCTAAATCCCGATCATACATGTATAGTGAACTCTTGCCTTTCTTGTTCCTTCCTTTGCTGGTACCTGGAACGAAGTTTCGTGATGATGTTTTTAGTCGTGCCTTAAATTTAGATAAATCAAGAAATACTGATCTAACTTGGCAATGCTAAAAAAGCTTNTTGGTTTTTTTTTTTTTTTTTTTTATTTACATTAGTACGTGACGTGAAAATTTGAGTTTAATCGATGCTGTTTGATGTAGCTTTCTTTAAATCTTAGAAGACATCTATTCAATCGGATTTTTTACCTCTAGTTTTTTCTAGATCTTTCTAATTTATTAATATTTATTAATATATTAATTTATTAATTTATTAATATATATTAATTTATTAATTTATTAATTTATTAATACAATTAAATAGTATTAGTTTACTAGTAAATAATACTAGTTTGGATGTAGAAAGATGCACAAAAATTCCCATTGGCGATGAAATTTAAACTACTTGGATTTGATCAATTAATGAGAAAAAAAATATGACAAAATGTTCAGAGTTCAATGCAACATTTTTTTATTTTTTTTATTTTTTAAAAAATATGACTTTACATAAAAATCCGCAGTTTTTAAATAACATTACCTTTAAAATTAATTTAGATAAATCAAGAAATACTGATCTAACTTGGCAATGCTAAAAAAAAGCTTTGTGTAGGTAATTGGAGTTTTTTTTTTTTTTATTTAGATTAGTATGTGACGTGAAAATTTGAGTTTAATCGATGCTGTTTGATGTAGCTTTCTTTAAATCTTAGAAGACATCTATTCAATCGGATTTTTTACCTCTAGTTTGAATCTTTCTAATTTACTTACAATTAAATAGTATTAGTTTACTAGTAAATAATACTAGTACTAGTTTGGATGTAGAAAGATGCACGAAAATTCCCATTGGCGATGAAATTTAAACTACTTGGATTTGATTAATTAATGAGCAAAAAAAAATATGACAAAATGTTCAGAGTTCAGTGCTACAACATCAAGCAAATGTAAACAAATGTTTTCCGCCGAGGCTTTATTTTTTAAAAAATATGACTTTGCATAAAAATCCGCAGTTTTTAAATAACAATACCTTTTACCATTGCACATGCCCTAATGAAACTTATTGGACAGAATAGAAAATGAAAGAAAAGTTTCAGAGGTGTTCGTGGGATCAACGTGAGAGTAGAGAAATGGGATCTGAACTGTGTCAGCTTACTACGGTCTACGGAGGTTCGTGTCGATACCTAGCGAGCATAGATTCGACGGCCTCGATTGGCAGTCTACCCAAGCTGCCGCCGTGGCGGGTCCCGGTCGACAGATCTTGCCAGTCCCGTTCACGATCACGATCACGCTCGCTACGATCACGATCACGATCACGGTCGCACTCTACGTCGCTCAATTCGCGGCTGTCGCTAAACCCGCTTGGCGGCAACAACGTCATGTCTTCCACCGAACTGCACAACAATGGATTATAAACATCTCATCAGGGAAATTAGAGATTATTCATTGAGTTTATTCGTAAAATATTCTTCTCGTTCATATTCATTGAGTGATTGATCTATATATGATTTGAGCTTGATAAATTATTCTGGATCGTGTTCTAGGGTTTCAGTCGAGCAAGAATTGAAGTAGTAAATACTCATCGACTCCTCCGGTTGATCCAGATTAATTTGAAAAAGTTCGAAGGAACCTTCTGTTTAATGTTATTACAAATACAGATAGATGAGAGATTATGATGATATGTGAATTGTCAAGGAAAGTTCATGAAGTTTGTGAAAAAATATATGATAAAATACATTTTCGAGTAATAGAAAAATGTAGTCAAAGGGTTCCGTATATTAGGAAATATCGTCTTTTGATCAGTTGTAACTGTAACTTTTGATAAATTTCAAATTGTCATTACAATTGTTCTGACAGACTTTACATTTCTCTATTATTTATTCTCGCATCGACATGAGACCGATGAGACCGTGATATGAATATTGAACATAATCAGGACTGAGTGCTATGTGGAAACAAACAAACCTTGGCTACCTGCGAGTAGACCGGCTCGGTTGACGGCTTCGTCGTCTCGCAAGTGAAGGTGAGCCTTCGTTGTTGGATTCTGTACTCGATTCCACGCCTCGTGAAAATACATCTACAAAACAGAGAATATCCAATTTAATATCAAGTATATTTTTGAAGCATCGAACATAATCTTGTTAAAAAAATTAAGTTAAACTTTTAACAGAAATTTTTTTAAGAAAAAGTAGTTTCATTTCCTTGATGAGAAAATTTAAAAAAAAAAAAAAACGAGATCCTTAATAGAAATTAGAAACAATATTCAAAAATTCACCTCTGCAAGGCTTTACTGGCACCCTGTAACTAGGTCCAGCACATTCTCCGCAAGGACTTCCGGATGTGTCGCTTCCGGAACCTTGACGGCTCGAGCGTAGCTTGCTCTCCGCTTCCGCGATGCTTGGGAAGTAACGTTGCTTGTGCCACCTTGGTGTTTTAGACCTGAACGTGAAAGAACACCAGAAAGAGGAAGAGAAAAGGGTTTGGGAGCAGGATGTCAAGCTTTCTTGAGCAAGGAAGTCGAGCAAGGAACATTTAGTCCGTCTAGCATGCGTTTTAGTAAGTCATAATACAAATGGGTTGAAAGAAAACAGTTACCTCTCGAAGTCTACGCTGGACCTTTCGTAATCGATTGTGTTAATGTCTTCGTTCTCTAAATGACCGAATGTTTTGAACTGCATTGTATAATCGAGTGTAGCTGTGGTTACCGAACGATTTTCTCTTCCCGGTACACTAAACGTCGCGTACGGACTTATTTCGTACATTTCTGTGAGAGAAACACGAGTAAAATATAAAATATCACGAACGTCATAAATATTTCTAAATAAAAGTCATTGATTCCTTTTTTCTTTTTTTTTTTTTTATCAAATTCATTTCTTTAATCTGAGATAAAAACAAACCTGATCCATGATCGTTTGACTTGTGATTTTCTTGTTTCACAGGCGAACTGGTGTACACCTGATGATTCCTTCTATTATCACGTTCTGCAGTGGATTTTAGTTGCATGGTAGACATACAACTTGAAAGATGATGGTGTTGCTGATGTTGCTGTTGTTGCTGAACCAAACCCAATCCTGACTGCTGATTCTGTTGCTGTCCAGGAAGAATTTCTCCCAAATAATTAGCTCTAAAAATCGCAGGTAATATCAAATATTATCTTCCTTAATTATAAAAATATTTGTCAAACAAATAATGAAAGTTATACATTAACGTTATATATTATTATCAATACTAGTGTGTTATAAAAATAAATAAATTGATATTAATGTAATGATAATTTGCAAAACTTACATATATATATATATATATAATTTGAACTTAATATGCATATAATTAAAATTATAATTTTTAGTAAAATCGTAGACATACCTTCCACTGCGTTTTAGCATTACATATCCCAAAATAGCGGCGGAAATAATTAATACGATCGCACAGATGAGAGGTACGACCACGTAAAGTACTTTATGATTAGGTATAGCTTTCTTAACATCGTCTTCCATAATCAGATCATTTGGTGGACCGATGCTAACACCACTGAGAGTGGTTGTCGCAAATTCCATTTGTGTTTGAGTGGATCCAGCGTCATTATGAGCTGTCAGACGTAAGCTGTACCACGAGGCAGTCTTTAAATCTCTTATGACTAAATTCTCTGTGGCGCGACTCGCCACTAAAATCCATGGCTCAGTGCTGACGCGTCTACGGTACTCTAGGGTGTAATATTGAATGGGACAGCCACCATTTGGCCAAGATAAAAGATTTAATTTCACGGACGTGCCGTTGGCAGAGATGATGTCTCGCTCTTTTGGTAATAAAGGAGCTGTGAGAATAATTGGAAAAATATTACATAATACAATATTACATAATACAATATAAATGAACAATATACGAATCATCAGAAGATTACTAGAAGATTATAAAAAGCAGAGCTTGTGTTAAAAAAATTTACCAGTTCCTTTGGTGGTGGCACTAATTAGAGAACTCGGATCTCCAGTGCCAACGCGATTATGAGCTGTTAAATGTGCCAAGTAGGAAGAACCGCATTTTAAACCTGATAAAATGAACTCAGTCTGTTCAGGTGATAATGCTATTTCCTCCCAGCCACCTTGGTCCCTTTTGTAACTTAACACGTAGCCTAATAAAAAAGATATTTAATAATTATTATGAATATTATTGTTAATATCAATCATAACTAATATTAGGAGCAATGTTACTCTACCTTGAATAGTAGCACCACCGTTATTAGGGTGATTCCACCTAAGTCTTATACTATTCATCGTTGTATACTGTAACTCTAACGTTGGTGCTCGTGGAGGCATTACCACGACCAAGGTGTAAGTGATAGAATCGTCACCGAATAAGTTATTGGCTGAACACGTATAATTTCCTGCCACCGACTGTTCTAATCCTAAAATTTTTATTTTCATCAATATTTTTATTTACGGGTTTAAAATGATCTTTTCTATTCTTGAAATAACATTGTGAAACTAACCACGAATATTAAGATGGCCATCAGCAGTCAATTCGTAATGCCTACCAGTAGAAACTTGACTATTTCGATACGTCCATATTGGACGAGGCGTAGGATTACCTACGACTAAGCAAGACAGGGTAATCGACGATTTAATCGCCCTCCTTAACAATTGTGAAAAAGACGCCACTCTAGCTGGAGCTGTGGGAACGATTTTATTAAACTTAATTAATAAATTGTACAAGATTTAAGTATTTTGAAATAATTTTGTAAAAGTAGCTTTATAAAATCTAATTATTTTCAAGTAGTTCAAAGAGAAATTACTTTATGAATCTTCAAACCTTTAGTGTTTGTAGTTTGAGTTACTATCGTGGTCGATTCACCTTCACCTAGCCCTGTCGTCGCTGACACCCAGAACTCGTACAGTTGGCTGGCACGCAATTTAATTTTAAGTGATCATTTGCTTTAAGATTTAATCACTTCTAATCTTATAAAATGTCGGCTACCTTTCAACCAAACCTCTCAATTCCATGGTAAGAGTATCAGTCGGTGACGATGGTGGTTCGTGCATGGTGTGTGTGTTATGGTTACTAGAGCCTGCTTCTCTGCTGTAAACTGTATACTTGGAGACATTCCCATTTGGCTGCAGAGGTGGTAACCACGAAACTAATATACTCTCTGCAGTCAATGCTAAAGCCTTGATACCAGCTGGAGGACCTGGTACTGAAATGGGCAATAAAACAAATTAATTTTTTTCTAATACTATTCAGTGCTAATACTTCCATTAATATTTGTACTCGTTGAATTGAATATTAATTAATAATGATTAAATCAGATATTACGTTAAAATATTGACATTGCGATAATATTAATATATATCGGATCAATAAAAATTAATTCTTACCATCCTCCTCCGTTGTACAAAAAATCGGCGGACTTAGAACTCCGTCGCCAGCACCAGTATAAGCCAATACTCGAATAGAGTAATTCGTGTACTTGTACAGAGTGTGCAGATAAGTTTCTATGCTGGAAGTCTTTTTTACTTCGCCCACTGTCGATATGTCCACTAAAAAAATTTTCATTGCGGACATGTCTTTTAATGAAAATGAAATCAGATATCTATATATCATATAATGTTTAACTTTGTGCAAATTGTAATCTTAAAAATTCTATTTGAAAGGTATTATAATTTTATTTATAATGGAGTGCCAATTTTTGTATAATACACGAAAAATATACGTAATTTATTGTGAAAGAAAATAGCAAGATTTGAAAAGCTTGGTAAAAAAGAAAATCTCAAGTTCCAAAAGTTTATTAAACAAAGAAAGAATATTGTGAATAATGTTTAACAATATTTATAGGAAGACACAACGGGCATATCATTTTACTTACTGTTGTCAGTAGGTACTGGTCTGTAGTATACTTTGTAACCCTGAATGATCCCACCGTGTTGATGTGGTGGTAGTGCACTCCAAGAAACTTTCACACTTTGGGAAGACAGAGGAATGCATGATACTTGCGTTGGTGGAGTTTCTGGCACTAAAATAATCACAATACAATAAATCAGCGAAAGTTTTATTAAATGGTATCGGTAGGAAGGAGATGTTCTTGCAAAAAGTTTATGTTTATCGCACCTCCTTCTTGAGTTGTTCCAACAATAGGAACGCTGGCTGGCCCGCTGGCTATACTATTGAAAGCTCTGATCGATATATCGTACTTGGTGAACTTTCTGAGACCTGTAAGCTGCACCTTTGTAGTTGCCCATCCGTTCACCGTTAAACTTTTGCTTTGGTTCACACCTGACGTTGAAGATGAATGCTCCGACCATGTCACTATGTAGCCCAACAGATCTCCGTTGCAAGATTCCTTTGGGGGTGGCTGTGAAATGCAATGAAATTCTTTCACTGATTCATTGAAATTACATCGAATTTTGAAATGTATACGATTATAATATTTCTAAATTTTTATTGCTGAATTTCAATAATATTTACCTGCCAGCTAACCATAAGCTCTCCAGGACCTGCTGACTGTACTTTGATACTTTGGGGTGGTTCAGTGGGTGCTGTTATGAGTAAAAAATATTAAAATCAAAGAAAGAATAAAATATATAATGAAAATAAATAAAATATTTTATTGTTATAAGGAGCATATTACTATTTTATGTTAAAGCTTAAATTATCTTAGAAAGAAGTGTATTTTTATTATTTACCTTCTTCTTGAGTTTTCGCCACCACGGAATCAGTTGGCACACTCACGTCTATTGAATTTATGGCAAAAATGCGAAACATATAAGTCACTGCTGGATGAAGTCCTCCTACTAATGCTATTTCTTGATCGTCAGTGCTAGTTTCGAAAGGGGATAAACCTGTGCACATAGATATAATTTATAATAATTTATAATATATTAAATTACAATTAATATTATCCAGAAATCAAAATATTACATTATAGAAAGTTAAAGAATCTATTTTAATATTCCACTTTATTTAAACATAAAAACAAAGATTACAAAGATTATACTGAACAAAAAATGAGACTCTTGCAAATTCATCTATATTCATAACTTACATTACTTAAGAAATTAAGTTCGATATTAAGAAGATGAAACCGAGAAAGGTTCTGCAAAATAATGATAGCTATAGTTACTACAGTAGATTTACATAAAATATAATTACCGTTTTGCGTTGGATGTATGGTATTTCCATTGATAGAACTTCCGGGGGTATAGGTGACGTTGTGCGTTTTTGCGGGATTCCAATCGTCAGCCAAACCATGATTCAAAGATCGATATTGGATAACATAATTTCGTATTGGGCTATTTCCGTCGAAAGCTCTTTTCCATAATAATCGTATCGATCGTGAGCCAATTTCTATAACTTCTAGTGAGGCTGGTGGATCTGGTCTCTCTATACTCGCCATATAATCAATCAGTTAATTAATTATTAGATTATCTTTGATCGCAGAATAGATTGATTTAGAATAGAAAACAGAATGACAAACATCTATTAAAAAAAGATCCTCTCTTTTGTCACGCCTTCAATTTATTCATTTTCATTCATATTCATATTTCAATTTTGTAACAAAAACAAAAATTAAACCAAGTAGGAAATTTAAATTAAAAAGAATTATAGTAGAAAAGCAAAGAAAGAAAAAAAAACCAATTTAATATAAAATCTATATTGTAGTATTAATTATATACATATTTAATATGTGCATTGCTAAAATTTGGAATGGATTACTATAGACTGTACAAAGAAAAGGGGAAATATGAATAAAATAAAAGGAAGAAAATATTACCTTGAACAGCGAGATAAATCAAATGTTCGCTTCTTCCGTAAGCGTTGTCTGCTGTACACCTATAAACTCCAGAATCCTGGCGATCGCTACTTGCTATGGACAATTGTGACTTGAGGCCATTGTCTGTTTTTATTTGACTGATGCTCAATCGGTGACTGTTCGTGTCTAAACGGTCACTGTTGTGCATCCATTGCACCTCTATGGGATTATCCCCGATAACAGTGCAATCCAGCGTGACGGATTCGCCACGGCGGATTGTCACGTTTTTGCTCTGGAACTCGAACCGTGCTGGCTCTATAAAAGTATAATAAAAATTTTTTTCATGAGTTTTCCTACGGCAGAACTCCAGTAAATTTGATAACATTCTTGGAAATGTATATCGACGTTTTTTGTTCTTAAAAAAAAAGTGGAAAGAGAATAAAAGGATGGAATTTTTCTGTATGATCGTTGAAAATAATATAAAATAACATAAAAGATAATAAAATATGTACACTACAATACATACGATATATAAAATATAAAATAACGAGCCGCACAATTGAGAACGCAAATTAAACAAGGTTAACCATACGAGATTTTAAGATTAAATTATAAAAAAATCATAATCGTAAAATTCTTATTGATATAAATTAAAACAGAATTTACCATGAACAGACACGTAGATCACTTTGCTCAATCCAGATCCAATGCCATTATTCGCCCGGCACAGATAATGCCCTTCGTCCTGTGGTCCAGCAAAGGCTGTCCATAGAGATCCATTTGGCAGGATGGTTAATCTTCCATCAGAACCATCAACCAGAGGTTGATAGTCGTTGGAGGTTCTTTCTCTGGCACGTAACCACGTGACACGTGGCGGTGGAAATCCCTTGGCTTCGCAGTGAACGTTCAATGGATTTCCCAGGAGAGTGGTCACATCTTGCGGCTCGAAAATCCATTGCGGAGGCACTTTTACCAAAAGTTCGGCCGTGTGGTTGACTTTGGCCGCGTTGTTAGTTGCCACGCAAGTGTATTTCCCACTGTGCCGCGACGAAAGTTCTTTGAAGACGAGCAGACTGAAAAATTCAGCCACCCGTTCCTCGATCTGAAACACAAACGTTTGTGAAAGACGTTTATTCAATTGCTTGTCCTTGCAACTGTTATTCCACTGTGCCGCGACGAAAGTTCTTTGAAGACGAGCAGACTGAAAAATTCAGCCACCCGTTCCTCGATCTGAAACACAAACGTTTGTGAAAGACGTTTATTCAATTGCTTGTCCTTGCAACTGTTATGAAACTAATAGCTGATACGTTCATGCTCAAAAATCTGAAGACGTTCCTCATGTTTAATATAGATTACGAATTTTTTTAAATTGTATAATTTTTTTTTGATAAAACTTGTGGTATATTATTATACTATCGCGACGCAGTTTGTCTAATCTTTTTTTTACTTTCGGGGTAAATATAATAACTGTCCTGAAACTTTTGAGCAGAGATGCTATATATTTGTATTTGTGANATCAAACTAATAGCTGATACGTTCATGCTCAAAAATCTGAAGACGTTCCTCATGTTTAATATAGATTGCGAATTTTTTTAAATTGTATAATTTTTTTTTTATAAAACTTGTGGTATATTATTATACTATCGCGACGCAGTTTGTCTAATCTTTTTTTTACTTTCGGGGTAAATATAATAACTGTCCTGAAACTTTTGAGCAGAGATGCTATATATTTGTATTTGTGATGTTATGTGTATTATATCAATTATATAAGTTATTATAGACTATAAACAAGTACACAGAATATATTCTTTAAAAAAAAAAATTATGTTTCTGTATGCCTATTATATTTATGCTATCAACAAATACAAAAGTGTATCCAACAGTTAAATATAACAAATAGGAGTTTTAAAAATGAAGCTCCAAATGAGGAAATTTTTTTATAAAAGATAAAGACATACACGCAAGGAGGAAGGTAATGGTTCACCATCCTTTAGCCAGGAAAAGTAGATTGGTAGATCACCGGAAGTGACGGTGCAGGTGACTTGGGCGCGACTTCCTTCTTGGAGATTCGGAGGGAAATTAAAGGGACTCATAACGGGTGGACCTGGAACAAATACAATTTTTTGCTCTTGTTCATTCCTTTATCACCGGAAGTGACGGTGCAGGTGACTTGGGCGCGACTTCCTTCTTGGAGATTCGGAGGGAAATTAAAGGGACTCATAACGGGTGGACCTGGAACAAATACAATTTTTTGCTCTTGTTCATTCCTTGCCTTCTTTGTCAAAAAATCATTATTTCGAATATACTAATATACGTAAGTTAATACTAATCATTACAATAATTTCGCAGTATAACTTTCAATTCATTATCTCTGGTCGTTTATTTTACAAACTGTTGTATTACTAACAGTAGAATGTATTATATAAATCACACGAATGATTGCAGCAATTTTGTAATATAATTTTTACTTCATTATCTAAAGGGTCATTTTGTGTAGTTTATTTCAGAGACGTAAAAACGGCAAGGATACTAAAGTAAGGATAATTATTGCGGTCAGTAGTTATTAGTTCCCGTCCATGTGTGTATCTTTTAGCTTTCCCTCCCAAACGTCACGATAAATGAGAAAAAGTTGAGAAGTTAGAGGAATTCCAGCGGACTTGCAATTTACTTCTTTCGCCTAGTCTCGTGACTTCTTCGCGGATGTATGTGTGTATCTTTTAGCTTTCCCTCCCAAACGTCACGATAAATGAGAAAAAGTTGAGAAGTTAGAGGAATTCCAGCGGACTTGCAATTTACTTCTTTCGCCTAGTCTCGTGACTTCTTCGCGGATGTAAGCAATTCGACCGTAAAGAAACAAGAATAAAAACTTGTTTCTCGTTAAAATGGTTGTATGTATGTAGTACATGTATATAGTAGATACTTACAGTTCCTGCTTCTATTATTCTACCGCGAAAGATATACAAATCATGTAAATATTTATCTTTTATAATATTATGTTATTTAATTGCATATAATTATATATATATCATATTGTGTAACTTGTTTTTCATATATAAATTTATAATTTTCTTGATACTCCACGATATATCTTATTTGTCATCAAATTGATTAAAATTTAAAGTAAATTAATGAAGATGTACATGTAGAAGTTACAAGACACTTATTGTTAAAAAATTAGCATGGAACACGATTGGAAATGATTTTCAACTTGAATTAACGTAATTTTAAATAAATAAATTGTTTACATTATTTTAATGTTTCAAACTTTTATTCATACTAAATCAATTCTAAAACAAACATTTCACGTTTCAAATTTGTCAATAATAAAAATTTATTAAAGTATTTCATATTCTACATCATAGATAATTTAATCTTTTTATTAGATACACCATCTTCTTCTAAAATAAAATTATGTTAATTTAACACATTTTATTGTACTCATATAGTGCAAGAGCAAGTCGGTGATGAATTGATTAACGTCTCTCCCTGAAGTAATGCCATAGCAATTCCGGGGGAAGTGCATCTCCACGATTGAGATATAGAGGATTTTTAGTGAGTAGGCTGAACTACACATACAGCCAGTCAGAGTACGAGCTCTCTGGTATCCGTAATGGATTCTCCCCTCCCCCCAAAAGGAAAGAAAAATAAAAAAAGGTACACTATCTCCTGCAAGTATCTCAATATTTTCTAAATTCTCTTCTACGAAATAATCATATATTCTATGATAATACAAGAATAAATTGTACCATTACATTTTCACCCTAGAATACTCACTGCTGACAGTCAACCGGATGTCCCTGCTCGCCGTTTCACCGGATCTCGCTCTAACCATGCAAGTAAAAGTGCCAGCATCGTTTGGATCCACATTGGCGATGGTAAGATGACCCTCACTGTCAACACGGTGCCTTATGTCGAGAGGTAACGCGACTCCTCCATGAGACCACTCCACTGACGTGATAGGATAGCCAGAATAAGGACAAGCTATGGTGGTATCGACACCGGCTATCGCGCGAACTGGTCCTATCGATCGGATGTACGGTGGACCTGAAATTATTAATCGACGTGAAGTCCCTTCCGACATATATCGCTTAACCACTAGCCCAACTATCATCTCACTGGCATAATTAGGGGCGATTAATGTTCTTTGAGATTCATTGGGATGTTAGGCATCGTTATTTTTCTAATTTTTATTAATTTACTGCAGAACTTTTAGTGTATTCTAACAAGTATTGTAGTACGTTATAATTGAAATAATAATTTATTAAGTAACTGACACATGAATTAATACATGATCAATGGCAATAAATTATGCAGGAAGCTTTTTGTAAAAATTATTTTTATTAAAGTTTCATTAAACTCAAGGGTTAAAATAAAATGCTACTACAAATTTAGTATGTTCTGTAGTATGAAGACGACTAAAAACTATTTCAATATTTATATGTTGCTGAAAGAATAATTAAGTAATACGAATATTATATTCAAATAAAATTAATAATATAAATTACACGACATTTGAATACAAGCAATCATCTTAATATGTATATCATATAATCTTAAGGGTTGCTATAGCAAAGATTAAGCTTCACTACAAATGCAACTTGCATTCAAACAATAAGCATTCTGAATTCAAATAATTATTACGCTACATTATTAGATGTATATAAGTCAAAGGATCCGAGTTACCATAAATGTTGAGTCTAGCTTTGTGCTCGACCGTAGCGAGCGTATTGGCCGCGACACAAGCGTAGAGGCCACCATCTTCAGCACCAGCCGACGATATGTTCAAATGACTGATCACGTCTCCGGATTGATCGACATACTGTCCTATCGCGTACCTGTATCAGGCATTGTGTTCGATTAAGAAACTGAATATTGATCGGCGAGAGATCTAGATATGCACCTGTGTCCAGAGGCGATCTCACTTAGAGGTTCTCCATCTAGCAACCAAGTGAACGATGGTGGTGGAGATCCTGTAGCAGAGCATCTCAGGGATACTGGAGGACCTGGTCTCAGTGCTTGCTCGATGAACGTGTATTGCAACTCTGGCACAGTGTCTGAGTAAATCGAGGATTATGTAATCAATTGAGCAAATTTCATGTAATAATAATAATAATAACAATAGATATAATGGATAACAGATAATAGATGACAGAAAGCATGTTATTTTTATGGTTTTATCAGAGGAGTATTTGTTTTCATGATATTCTATTGTTAGGAATGTCTTTCTATCAAATATCAAACAAATCACTTGATACTTTTATCCCTGATTTTAATTGTATGAAATTTTAGAACAGATTGATTACAAAACTACGTATTTTACAATGAAGTTATAATATTCTACAATTAGTTTTTGGATAAGAATGAAAACGACTTAGCGAGATGATTTATCTTTTTTCAGGAAAATCTAATATTCAGTTTTCTTGAATAAAACAGTTACCAAACGAGTCATCAAAATATAATAAATTTTGAGTTATAATATTTAGTGGTACAAGCTTTTTCCAAATATATTCAGGAAGATACGAACGATCGAATGCGCTTTAGTTTGCTTATGACCAATGTTCTGAAACCTTTGAACAGATTCATTCGAATATACCTCCAAGCTTCAATTCGGCTGTAGCTTGTGCGTTCTCCTTGTCGCTTCTGACCAGGCACTGATACATCCCCTTGTCCTTTCGGCCGACCGAGCCTATCACGAGCACCAGAGGAGCCAGCAATCTGATTCTCGTGTCCTGCGCGGTCAATACCGGCACACCATCGTGCAACCACTCGACGCTCTCGACCGGATAACCCTCCACCGTGCAATTCATAGTGGCCGACTCGCCGGAATTGATGATCTGTAAATACCGGGAAACGGTTAACGATTCGTGCTCGAAAGTTAATGTCCGTGCAGCGATTTACGCAGCTGCAACGATCATCCCCCTTTGACGCAACGACTGTCCATCCGCTTCATTGATCGTCAAACCGTATCACGGCTCGTGGCAATTTTTCTTCTTCCTCTACCCTTTTTTTTTTCTTTCCTTCTTTTTTTAGTTTGTGAAATTTGTTACTAAAAAGTATGGTCGAAATTTGATCGTGATTTTTCGTTCCGGAGTTTTATAAATTTCCAACAATGTATTTTATTATATTGTCACATTTATAATTGTATCGTGAATTTTTCTTATTCTTTCTTTCTCTCCTTCTGTCAATTTTATTTTAATAGCTTTAGTCGTCAATAATTTTAGTTTTAATCGATATTATGCAATCTGTATTATAGAGATTATAATGTTGAAAATCATAGGAATGAATGTTCCTTTGTGAATGTGAAAATTCGACTTGGAAGTATTATTTTTTCCAGGAATGATGAATTTCATAAATCTTTGATGCGAAGCACATTGATCTACATTACGAGCCTATGTTAGAAAATTTTTATTGTATAAAGTATTTCATTGAATCTCCTTTTCAGATAAGAACTAATTATATTACTTTGAATGATATGCATATATAAAATGATTTTGTGACATCAGACTCAACCACGTTGATTTACGTTGTCCCTTCCTAATTGTTAAAAATAAATAAATAAATAAATAATTTTTGCATTTTCTTTTACCTTACTTATAAGTATAACACTTTTTTAAATTTACGCGAAGTATAAAACATAACATCCAAAATCATGGTGGTGTCGAAATATTTTTGTGATCAGGTGCAGAAATCTACCTGTACACGAGGTTGTATCCGTGCATTAAGTTTTGATGTGACCGACAGGTGTGTTTCCGCTCGTTGCTCGCCGACCTGATTGCTAGCTCGACAAATGTACCTTCCTGCGTCCTGAGCGTCTACGCGGCGAATTTGCATCAAATCACCCCACAGTTGAATTCGGCCAAATGACTCCACTGGTATCGAATGGCCTGTAACAACAGGATAACCATTGCTTGATGCCCGATACTCCTTTCGCTAACGAGACGTAGCACTTATCGTGTTTTCTCTGCATTTTCTCCTGCATTTTCACGACAACGAGTGAAAGCAAATAGACATGTATAAGATGAATTGATTGATGTAAAAATTAGCGTGTTGATCTGCCCCATGTGAGATTTATTCTTGTAAATTGATTTTCAGATACAATGAATGTATTTATTATCTGGCCATTTATTTTCTTTAGAATCTTTTCCTCTCTTATTTAATCAGTCTAAAAAATGTTTATAGGAATTTTGTTATTTCAAAAATGTAATTAACTTGCATCGTTTATTTAATTTTTTTAAATCTAATATCATTCTATTATTTTACTTCCTAATATTATTGAATTATAATTTTATTCTACTGTCTATCATTCTATGAATTTCATATGAATACCCATTTAATGATTTTAATTCAGTTATTATTAAATTTATATTATTCTAAGATATTTATAGAAGTACATAGACGGTGGCAGTCAATACTTTCCATTGATTATAATTATTATCCTAACTTTATAATTACGTTATTATTAAGTAATTCAAGGCAAATGTCAATGAGAGGATTCGAGATCGGAGATCTATTTCTCGAAAGCAGATGCCAAAATAACAGATAATTATTTAAACGATACCGATATGGGTTGATCGCGCTCGATTGCATGGTACTATAGTACATTTGGATTACATAGTAAACAATCCTCTAATTAAACCAACCGTTAACATCGCGATACCAAGTAAATTGCGGGGGTGGGCTTCCCTGGGCTGAGCAAGTTAGATGAACGTCCGAGCCGCTTTCCGCCGAGATGGCGATCTGAGATCTCTGCATCAATCGTGGTGGCATAGATCCCGTTGGTTCTAAAATTTAAACAATTTCTGTATTCTCTTAGTGACTCAGAACTTCTTTCCAACAGAAATGATTATGATTATCATGTATAATGACGTATGTAAATACGCGAGTAAATATAATAGTTTAAATGAAATTTTGATAGAAAAATTGTTTTCTGTATTCTCTTAGTGACTCAGAACTTCTTTCCAACAGAAATGATTATGATTATCATGTATAATGACGTATGTAAATACGCGAGTAAATATAATAGTTTAAATGAAATTTTGATAGAAAAATTGTAAACGGATTAATAGTTAAAAATATTTAAAAGATTGTACAGGATGCACGTAATGTGAAAAAGTATGTAAAATATCCGAGTAGTGTTTTCTATATAATATTTTGTACATAAAATGTTTTTATATCTTTTTAATTATATTCAATATTTTACTTAACGTTTCGTATATAATCTAGTTTGCCGTTTCAATNGTAAATATAATAGTTTAAATGAAATTTTGATAGAAAAATTGTAAACGGATTAATAGTTAAAAATATTTAAAAGATTGTACAGGATGCACGTAATGTGAACAAGTATGTAAAATATCCGAGTAGTGTTTTCTATATAATATTTTGTACATAAAATGTTTTTATATCTTTTTAATTATATTCAATATTTTACTTAACGTTTCGTATATAATCTAGTTTGCCGTTTCAATTTACAGTATGGAATTTGAAAAAAACACAGTTAGGTGAACGAGACAGATATTCGTGTAAATATAAATGTATTAATGACATAATGTTGTAATCAACGTTGTTATTTGACATTTCGATGGAAATTTGATTGGGGTTAAATTCATAGCGTGAAATGTTGAATAAATATTATCACAGTGTAATATAACTTACAACATAATTACAATTATAAACGGCATGATACTTAAGATGAATTTAAAATGGTATATTTAATAAATAATAAATAAGTGGTATATCTAATAATTTATTAAGTGGTATATCTAATAAAAAAATTTAAAGTATAATTTTAAATAATAAAAAGAAACAGTCTTTTCAATGATTGAATAAAATGGTATCTAGTTAAATTATTTGAATTTAACTTCCCGCTAAAAAAGAGTCTTAATAGCGTGGGGCAGAATTCTTGAGCAGAGAAATGTTTAACAGTAGAAGAAGCAGTTGAGTTTATAAAACCGAGGGTAACATGCCTGTGACTGTTAGCGTTGCTGGCTCGCTTCTTCTCCTTTCACCAGTCAACGCGTGAAAAGTTAAGCACGAGTAGGTGGCTCTGCCGTCTTCCGGTCTGGCGGCTCGGATGTGCAGATCCCCCTGAGACGTGACCACGAACCTTCCACCTGCGATAGAAATTAATTTCTCAATAAGTAAGAAAAAGTAGAATTGAACGATGAAAGATTGAATTTAATTTAATTGAGGTTAGGCTTGAAAATTAATGATATCTAATTTTAATTATTTTCATTCTCAGTTCTTTCTCTGTTCTCAAACTTTAGACTGCAGACTATTTGAAGTGTCCAAAATTTTAATTATTATTCTTAATAAACTTATATTTTTAACAAACTTCTTATTATTCAACTTGGATGCACTTTCAAGGGAATTCAAGTTTCTAAAAGACCACAAAAATTTATATGCTTATTGTGTGTAAAGTACGATATAAAATATTGGCAGCATAGTGCACACTGTGACAACAAATTTCTATTTTAACTTTCATTCCTTAGTTACATTTATAAAGATATTAAAGACCACAAAAATTTATATGCTTATTGTGTGTAAAGTACGATATAAAATATTGGCAGCATAGTGCACACTGTGACAACAAATTTCTATTTTAACTTTCATTCCTTAGTTACATTTATAAAGATATAATATTGTTGAAAAATCAGTGATTTCCTTATAATAATTACGTGTATCGTTGAATATTAATTTGTACAATCGAAATAATCAGTTTGAGTTTCCAAAGGGTCAACAAATTACTACGTATCGTCATCATTATATATTGTTGAAAAATCAGTGATTTCCTTATAATAATTACGTGTATCGTTGAATATTAATTTGTACAATCGAAATAATCAGTTTGAGTTTCCAAAGGGTCAACAAATTACTACGTATCGTCATCATTATTTATTATTGGCATCAAGTAGCTATAGTAGTTCATCAATTAAACAATATTTTTTTAATTCTTATTCCATTGAAATATCAGTTTTCCTTCAGTTGCCGTCCAAAACTGAATCTCGCGATGTTAGTAAATGTTTCAATTATAAGTCCAGCGTGATTTATGGCGTTCATGGGATGGGACTGGTGAATTACATCGTCAAAGTAATACGAAATACGTCAGTGTGTGACGTTAATCTCCAGTATTTGACGCAGCTAGCGAACGCCAACACGTTTCAAATAATCCCTTTGAAATACCTTTACAAGCCATACAACTATCCCACGTTTCGTCCCCTCCCTCTTCCCCGCACTTCCCGTAATATATATCGTATCATTTAATTCGTTGTTCGATTTCACGCGTTTTTGCCAGCACCCAGCGAGAAATATCATTTTTCAGCGTTCCGCTCGCTCTGGCGCGTCCTCGTTTTTGCGCGGCTTTTTATTTAACTTCCGTGCAACCGGCCGCGCGTATCCGGAAACGCGTTATACATCACAGCGTCGTACATTAAAAATCGCGAGAGAAACAAAATATTCTTCCGACACGTGGAATTACTTACTGTTATTTACACGTATCGTGGAACATAGCATGCCGAAGTAATTTATTTAATTTATTTTAATCGCTTCTAGGCCGTTGAAATTTACCACGAAATTTAAGAGATTCTAATGTTCGTTCATTGCGTAACTCCGAGGTGGTTTAACGCTTTATAAAACAGCGAAGGAATAGAAAACGATCACGATCGTTTCAGCAAGTTTTGAGGTCCCGTTGTAAAAGAGGTAACCTCGAGTCAGTCTTCGAGACAGCGTTGAATTTAATAATCGTAAAAGAATATTTCAGTGCTCTGCAGACTTCTTTCAAGGGCTTTCAAGTTTTGCCCTACTTGCTTGAAAAGACTGGCGTAGACGATAGTTACACGTGAATTAGCTTAAGCCGAAATATCTGATGGTTGGAGTCTTGGGAAGGAAGCGGGGGCGAGGCGAGGTCCGGCGAATCGAGCGGTCATTGGCTTGAACTAAATTGAAAATTTCACGCCTGACGGTGCGTCGGCAGCGGGATTTCATCGACAGATGCCGAGGATTTTGCATAGCCCGCCGCGCGGACTCGAATCCAGACGAAAATATCGAGGATATCGCGTTACTTTCCACGGCTCCGTGAAATCCGCGTATAACCAACTTTTGTTTCGCGATCGAGCCGACCGCGTTTGACTGTCCGAAGCTTTCCATCCAGAGGTGCTTGCGCTCTCCGTGTGGAATTTCGATTTCGATCGTATTACCAAGATACGCAAGATGAAATTCTTTTGTTTCCCTTTTTTGCTTTTCGTTCTGTNTTACACAACCAATAATAATAATTAATAATAACTAATAAAAATACGTAAAATTAAAAGAAACAATTTTTCTAGAAATGCAGCTCTCTCTCTCTCTCTCTCTCTCTCTCTTTCTCTCTCTCTCTCTCTATATATATATATATATATATATTGATAAAAATCAACCAAATATACAGACTTCATAATTCAAACTATTCACTAGTTAAATTACACAACCAGTAACTAATAAAAATACGTAAACTTAAAAAAAACAATTTTTCTAGAAATATAGCAATATATATATATTGATAAAAATCAACCAAATATACAGACTTCATAATTCATACTACTCACTCGTTAAATTACACAACCAGTAACTAATAAAAATACGTAAACTTAAAAAAAACAATTTTTCTAGAAATATAGCAATATATATATTGCTCAACTCTATCGATATCCATTCAAGTGTCATGCTGCGTTTACTTCCAGTTCAGGCACGAAGATCGTTTAAAAACTATCAAACTCTCTTCACTAGCCCCGCTCCGACTGTTCGAAACACGTCCATCGAACGAACAACTTTGAAACAACTCGACAGTCAGCCGCCATGTTGCATTCCGTCCTGTCTCTCTGCTTTTCACCTTTGCAACCTTATCGTTGACTCGTGTTCCTTTCGTGATCCGAGCGTGATCATCTTTTCACGCGTTTCCTTCGCGCGATCGAATGTCATCCCCCAGTCTGAACTCTAGGGGATAGTGTGTTCGTATTCTATCCAAGTGGATGTTTTTACACTTTGTTGGTTTCGTTTCGTTCGCGTTTAGAATTTCATGGCACGGCACGACGATTTATCATTGCGCGAAAGAACTGATTTCTTGGACCATTTCCGTCTGGATTTGGTTGTTAGCGATCCCGAAATGTTCGGAATTAGTTTTCGTGAAGAGACTATGGGGAGAGAAGAGGACATTGGATTGCGATTTGAAATTCTTCTGGCGTATAATTTTTTCCGGATCACAATTTAGGTTCATAATTCTCTTTGGATTATAATTTAGATTGTTTTTAGAACAATTTCTTTTGGGGAGATGTAGGAAAGTTTTAATTTTGAGAATTAAAAGATTGTAAAGAGTAAGAAGAAAATGTAAGAGAAATAGATGTTAGAGATAATAATTTTGTTTAAAGTGAATGATAAAGGAAGATGAATAATTTGAGGAACATCGCGAAAAAAAATAATGGAAGAAGGGGAGAATAGAAAATTTTCTTAAATCAAATAATATTGAGAGAGAGTTACGAATAATTTAAAAAACATTGCGTAGAACGGAATAAGAAAAAAAAACCGAATAACAGGAAATTGGAATAAGAAAGAAAATTTATCTAATGTTATTAATAGCAATATTTCATTTATTAACAGCAATGAGAAAAGAAATAAAAAATTATTTTAAATTATTAAAAAACACGGTCAATTATTTTGTAATATTTTATAAAACGCACAGACGTTGATAATATTTCATGTAATGAAACAAATTTCATAGATAATACAACTTCGAGCCAATAAATTGACAAAGCAATATTATTCAAATTTCCAAATTACTTTTTCTTTCAAATTCCTACATCTCGTTCCNTATTTTATAAAACGCACAGACGTTGATAATATTTCATGTAATGAAACAAATTTCATAGATAATACAACTTCGAGCCAATAAATTGACAAAGCAATATTATTCAAATTTCCAAATTACTTTTTCTTTCAACCGAANTTTTCTTTCAAATTCCTACATCTCGTTCCACGAAACTGGAGAAGAATTGAATATCTCATTTCACTTTTATTAGAGTTCCCGTGTTAGAATGACAGTTGAAATTTTAATTAAATTCTTCATTCAAATTTGATCGATACGTTTAAAATTTCATTCAATAATTTCAAATGGTACGTCCTCTAGCAGCAATTAAAATCTCAATAAATTTATATTAATCAGGATTATAAGAAACGCGCAGCTCTTATGAATTTTTAACAATTAAAATTTGACATTCTATTATTCACAATTATGAATGTCTTTAAACAATTCGAAAATTCGTGAAGAAATTATAATCGGAAGCACGATGATTTTAATCTAATTAATTCTCGCTTTTCGACTTTAACGAGCATATATCTCGACGTTAATAATCTTTTTGTTCATATCAACAGCTGTTTGTCAGCAATTAAGTCAACTGTTTTAAGATTCGAGAATAGCAATTCATAGAATATATTGCTTCGTCGACAACCATTCTAATCCTTTGGATTAAATGAAAATTCATTTAAATTAGGTTTCACCCGATAAGAAGATTTTTATCTAACAAAAATGGGAACTGCGTAGGAAAGAATATATATAGGTACATGTAGCATGATATCTTTGGCTACGATCAAATCACTGATCAATCGAGGCTGAAGAGAAAGTGCAAAGAGATTTCGAGAGACTCACCCGTGTCTGTGCTTCCAGGTAGAAGAATAGCATCGTCACGGAACCAGGAGGTGACCGTCAGATGTTCCTTCACGTCTTCCCTCGCCGTGCAAGACAAAACCGCGTTGCAACCCTCCACCACCGGTGATCTATTTACCCTCACGTCGTACCCAGGCACCGTCAACACTGCAATTCGAACAGAAGAATTAGAATTATTGGATCTATCGTAGCAATCATATGTTAATTATATTGCTCGTTAGAAACTAGTAGAAACAGAATATTATATCCGATTTAGAGTTATCTTTTATTTTAAGTTAAAATTTACTCAAGCTAGTAGTAAGTTTATTCAAATTTATCGAGAATAAGTAGCTCTCTATGAAAAAGATTCAGAGAGTCTCGCTATGTCAAATTTTATTTCTGTTACGTTTAAGTATCCATTGTTAGCTGTATATTGGAAAGAAAAATTCATTATTAAAATCCTCTCAATGCCAAGCCGTTCCACCCCCCGGGGGAACAAACTTGGTAATTAGACTTGGTAAAGCGTAATTATGCAATGCTTCATTAAACTTCTCTTTTTCGCCGTCTTCTCGTCCTCGCTTCCTGACTTTCGCCCGTTTAAAAAGCCTCGCCCGCTAAGAAGAACGAGCCGGCGAAATGTTCTTACGAATGTTTGCGTTGCTGTTCGCTCGGATTGAGCGCAGATGAAAAGGAGGGTTGACAAGTTTGGGGTTGTTGATTCTTTATTCGCCGGGAGATGCCTCGAAGCTGAGCTTTATGGCAACCGGAGTGAGTTATTGATTTGTTTTCTACCGGTGTTTTTTGCCGGAATTCTCTTGAGTGGATTAAAGTTGCGCGAAGTCTTGAGTTTCGAAAGATCTCTCTGCCTCTCGAAAGGGACGTGCATTTCTCGCCCGTTTCTTTGTACATTCGCTTTTCAAGTTTTCACAGTCAATCGTGAAGTTATTTTGTCTTGCTCTGGCCAGCAAGTTTGTGATTGAATAATTAAGACTGATTTTAAGAAGAGAATCTTCTGTCGAGAATCGAGCGTACAGAACGGGTGTTGAAGATGAATTCGTACTTCTGGATGAAAAGTTCTCGATAAAATTTAAAAAAAAAAGAAGAACAGAAACAAAGAAATCGTACAACGAAATTTAACAGATCACTAAAGGTAAAGGGCAGATTTTCATCTATCATTTTACTTTTACTTTTGTAAAATAATAATAACGAATAAACACAGAATAAATAGATGTAAGTGTACTTGAATATATACACGCTCGATTTGAGATCTGAACAAGATCTTCTATCGTGAAGGCGAATTTTCAGAAATCTGCGACCACAGGGTAGACTATAGTCATTCCGAAACGGAGCCAGGGCAATCAAGTATGCTCGTCGTGAAACAAACTAAATGCAATCTAAAAGGAAGAAACGCGACAGTCGCTTTCGTCCATTCGCCATTTACATAAATCCCCTTTCGATCGGGGATTTTTCCAGCCAGCTCGACGTTGTTTACCGACACGTTTCGTTCGAATGCCAATGCAGAAGCTATAAATCACGCGGATGGACGTGACACATCCGTTCTCGATCCGACGCGGAAAATTCTCACAGGCTAAAAATCGACGGAACATCCCTGCGAAGACGTTACTTTCGCGCAATTATTATCGCTCGCGATCTCGTTGTTAAATCGACAAAAATCGTGGATCAGAGTCTTTCGTTCCCGTGTTTGAATCACTGTCTTTGCTAGTGTCGTTTATACGACCATGTTCCTCGAATCGAATCCGAAAATGTGTTAGATGTTGGTCATGAAAGTACACGATCGAAAACCTTTATGAATAAATTATATAAATTCACGAATTATTTTAATATTCTTTCCAGCCGATAATTGTAAGACTTTATGTTCATGTACTTTAATATTCTTTATAGCCAAGAATTATAGTGATTATATGCATTGTAATGTGTGTATTTGTATATAATTGTAATGTAATAATATAATTCTATGTAATTATATATATATATATATGTGTAAGTAACATATTTATGTCTTGTATGTATATAATTGTAATTAAAAACGCATGTGATTGTACATATTGCAATATACATTTATATGTAACTGTATTATATCTAAGATACATAATTGAAAACCAATAAGAATTGTAACTTTGTACGAAAAGTGAGAGGCACGAGATACTAATTCAAGTCATCCAACATTCAATTATTGAATCGATTGATGAAACGATCAACGATTTTTCGCGGGGAATTTGGCCGACTGGTTCGTTTCCTTGGCGAAAAGAAAGAAGGACGTTTGTCGAGGTAAATTCCCCGGGCGGAGATAAGATTAGCGTCGCATCCGGAAATTCGTTTTCAGCTTCAGCAGTTCCATCGCCGCTCCATTTATTCGCAGATCTGACAGGTAGCTACGATATTGCACTTAATAGCACTGTCAGCTCTCGGGCGTCACGCTGTTACGTGTCTCATTTTCGGAGGCACAATTTAAGTATTAAACGTAAAGCGTTTAAGTTGCTCGTTCTCTGCTCCTGACATTCGAAAATTTTGCAATAACCAGGCGTCTCCTCCTCTCGTCCCCATTCGCTGCATCCCCCTACTGAATAACAACGTTCCAGACTAGAATTAAATTATTCTTCCTGTTGATCCAGTCCATCCTTTGCGATGAGTTATTTAGGCTAATATCTCGTTTTTTAATTAATATTTTTCGATCGATTTAATTCTCGTATTGGATTACGTTTGACTTTACTAAGTTTCTCTCCTTAAAAGGTGACGATGAACATTTGAGGTAATAATTTTTGGACTACTTAACCCAAGGTTTGAACAAGAAGCTGCTTGGTCAAAGTTATTAACAATTTTATTGCTTATCACAATGGTTAAAACGTTCGCGAAGAGCGTGTAACTTCGTTACAGTCGACTGTTTTTGGGAAATATCAGACCTTAAAAAAAGGTACATATTCTGGAGGAAAGTATTTCGTAGGAAATTCTCCGGGAACGAAGGTAGATGGAAAACATTGGAATATGAAAGAGGGAAACCCGGGGAAGTGCCGAGTCGATTGCTCCTCGCAGGCATGGAAAATTAAGAAAATATTCACGAAGAGAATGTCTCGTGGAAAAATTTGGCGATGCAAAAGTCAACTTGGAATATCTTGGAGCTAAAAAGAAGAAACTTCGTGAAAACCTTCGGTCGATTACTTCTTGAGGACGTGAGGAATTAAAAAAAAATACTCGAGAGAATTTTCATGGGTCATGAAAAATTCAGCGAGGCGAAAGTAAACGAATAATCTCGGGATACAGAGGAGAGAGATTCGATCGCTTTTTGAAAGAATTAAAAAAAATTAAGAACATATTCCAACAGACAATAGAATATATTTGAGGCGAAAAACTCGAGTCTGACTGATCGACAGAGTGAAAATTAGAAACGAAAATGATGTGACAAATAATTATATTACACGTACAAAAATAAATTATCTAAAGGAAACATCGGAACGTAAAAAAAAAAAAGAGAGATTCGACGAATTTACGACGAGTCGATCGCTTGTCGACGAAAATTAAGAGGAAATAATCTCTGGTCGAGAGAAAATCCTTGAAACGAATAATCTCAGGGTATAAAGGGAGAGAATTCGAGTCGATTGCTTTTCAGAGACGTGAAAAATTAGGCAGCCACTTGGGGGACGCCCCCAAGTTACCAGAGCTGGCAAATACCTGGATAACGATCAAATTCCGTCGAACGGGGAAGGGAAACGAAACGAAACGTGCAAACGAGGCCAATATGCGCAGATCTCCAGCGAACCGGGCAACGATATTTCCCGTGGATCCGCAGCCAACCTCGGGATTAAGTTTCTTTTCGATTCACGCTTCCCCCGTTATCGTAGCGTAAACCTACGACGCCTCGATTTCTCCCAGCTAGATTGACGTAATCTGCTGAGGACAGATGGATCATCCGTTGGAAAGTTCAACTGGAATTCGACTTCGTCGAATATTTTTCTTAACTCTTCACGTGTATATCTAATAGATATAGTAATATAGGGGATAGTTGTTCAGATTGTTTCTTTTTTTTTTACAGTGTTGTTTGAAGTATAGAGTGTCGGAAGTGCAGATTTTTCGTTGAAGCTTCACCGACGATTGAATGGTTTTTTTTTTAAATTTTACAAATTAGTTATTGAATTATTGAATTCACACATTATGGAATTATTCTTTGAATCATTGTATTGTATGGTTCAGAGTTGATTCTTTATTTTATCGCTTTTCAGTCTAGTCTTGAAAGAGGATCAAAGAAGCACTGAGATATTATAAATATAGATATTTTAAATACTTTGAAATTTCTGTATACGTATATTTGTTTCAAACAAAGGATCGACATAATCACTTAACCAAATAGAATAAAGTTTCAAAATATTCTATCCAACACATGCGATATTATACAATGTATAATATCCACGAAGAGTTGCCATACTCTTAACAATTAAAAAAAAAAAAAAGAAAAAAGTAGAGAAGAATAGAAGATACGAAACAAATTCTTTTAACTAACGAATCCCTCGATTCATCTTGGGAATCAATTATATACTGCGAGGCTTAGTATAATAAGTCGCTGTCGGAGGTCATCATCGGAAGTGATGCGGCGCGAGCGCTTTCCGGGTTACTTACTCACGAGAGTCCCGTGCCAAGGTGGCCGTAGAGGAGAAAAAAAAAAGAAGAAGAAGAAGAGAGAAAGAAAGAGAAAAAGAGAGAAGAGAAACGGCTCCCCTTTTCTCTCCAGACAATGCAGCTCTCCTCGGGAATAAGTCCTTTGGCGGACGACGAGGGTCGAGCCGATGTCATTTCAGATAAATTCCTCATCGCTTTTCAGCCGAGCCTAGGCCTCGCCTCAGTATCTCGGCCCTTTCATTCCAGCGATACCGTGCATCGAGAAGAGAGCAAAGAACGCGCGGAAATCAGCCTGCTTCCCTCCCCTTTAATCGTGTATTCCTTCTTGCGACTAGTTGGATTTTTCTACGTGCGACCGCTGCCTCTCCTTTTTTCCAATTTCAACCGTGACCGTGCACGATTGTCCTTTCCATGGATTTATTACGGTCTTGTAATGGATGTTTACGATTGACGATTGTGGTTGGTTGTTGTGGAAAATTGGAAATTACATATTGGCTTGCGAGGAATAACAAGTTGAATTTTCTTCGCTTTTAGAATTTGTCTTATCTATTAACACTAGAACTACCGACAGTTGAGACGTAGCTATCTCTACCAAAACCAGTGAAAATGATTGGTACTGGTATAAGTAGCCATGATACAAAATTACTTTTATTTTAAATGAATAAAACAAAATTAAAGTTCATTATATTAATCCTTTAGCTATCCCTGCAAAAGTCATTACATCATTGCGAAGAAAAAATGTAACATGAAGTAGGAATTTTAAAATAAAGTTGTCAGACCAGTCAAAATGACTGGCGTGGTAGTTCTAGTGTTAAGAACGTTTCGTTTGCAATTCCTTTCAGTCAATCTACGAGTATTATCAAATTTTTCAATATTCTTTTGACGTTGAAACTGTGAAAGAATATTCCAAGAATTCGTCTAATGTTCTCAAGTTTTGAGTATAATATTAATAATATTACGATAAATTGTCGAGATAGAAGGAACAATTTTCATCCAGGTGCAAAACTACCAATCTAAAAAAGGAGAAGAATCTAAAAGAAGAACACCAAGAAAGAAAAATCTCTGTGTCCTGCAAGGAGAAATTCGTTAAACTAAAAAAAGGTCAGTTTCTCAATTAATTTTACAAAAATAACAATATGATATACCTGAAACAGATTCCTTCATATCGAGAATCTCGCCATGAAAACGATCAATTTCTCTTTCACTTACCACGAAAGCGACAAAATCAAGCGACTCAATCTCTAAACGACGAAATTAACAATAATCCCACAACTTCGCCCCTGAACTTTCCCGCACACTGTCCGCACATTATCCTTCCATCTCGACGATGCTCAGTGATAATTAACGCTCGCAAGCACACACACACACACACATACTCTCTCTCTCTTATCCGCAACCGCGGACACGAAACGCAAACGTTGCTCGAATGGCAAACGAATGGCACGACGAACATATCGCAGTGTCCCCTTCACGACCAATTAACCGTCTCATTCGTGGTATCCGCGTCGGATCTGGCCTGTGGCAGATGCTCGAACTGTGGTGTCTACACACAGACGTAGAAAACCGGAAACGGGACGGAAATGGTACATGGTTGAGGTTTGAAAGAGCGTCGAGTTGAAAGGCCTCGTCTTGGAGGGAAAAAAAAAAAGAATGAAGAGAAAGAGAAAGGGAGAGACACGGAGAAATATAGAAGACCAGAGCTAACGTCCAAGGCATCGCGAGGCAAAACCCTCTGTCCACCCTTCTTCTTCAACAGAGAGAAACGGAGAAACGGGGAAGCGGAGGGAGGGTAAAGAGTAGGAAGATTGGACGAGGGTGGCGAGTCCCCGTTGTTGATATTATCGAGGCAAGAAGCGGGTTTCGCCAGCTAAAAAGAGAGACGAAGAAGACAAAGACACGTGTCTTGCGAGTGTTAAGGGCTGAGAGAGAAGAGGCGAAAACGCGAGCTGAAACTGAGGGAAGAAAGGGGAATGAGAATTGAAAACGTGAGTTTCGCGAGAGAGAGAGAGAGACAAGAAACGGAAATACCAGAGAGTGAGAAACATGGACACAAGAGACGAAAACGTCACTTTTATGAGCTAAACGCAGAAAGAAAGAGAAAGAGAGATCAAAAACGCGACTCTTACAAAACGAAGAACAAGAAACAAAGAAAGAAACAGCGCGAGAGAGAGAGAGAGAGAGAGAAGAAAGACGGGTAGAATTTAACTACGTACAGAGAGCGAATCGGCTGAGAGATGAAACACGGAGTTGGCAAAGTGGGGGAAGAGGGGGATGAAATCTTACTGAATGTCGGGCCACTCGTTTAAATAATTAAACGCGTAATTACCGCCGGCTGGAACACATTTTAATGAACGGTGCCTTTTCCAGGAATATCCACCCTCTCTCTCTCTCTCTCTCTCTCTCTCTCTCCATCATCTATTTTTCTTTCGGATTGCAAGATGTAGAGAAAACCGTGCACGGGTCTAAGGGATTCTCTCTCTCTCTCTCTCGCGTGAAGCCAAAGTTGACTCGCAGACTCTCGTTTTTTTTTCGGCAGGCTTAAATCTCGCGAGAGTTCCGCGTTGAAAGTCGCACGTGGGAAGGTTAGATCCTTCCTCGAAGGAGAAGTATTCAGTTGAAAGGGTGATACCGAGCGAAACAAAGTAGTTGATAACGAGCCACTTCTTTCGGCGAGATCCTCTTTGGGGAGGATCTGTCTTTAGGATGGCAGACGGCTGGCTCGTTTGCAACGAGTCGCGAGGCACCAAGACGTTCGAGAGATTATCGGACATTTCGATTGGACAGCGAAGCTTGTTAACGACCAAGTCCGTCGAAAGTCCGATGTAACGAGGTTTAATTAACGCCGCCACCGCGTCTCATAGATCCGACTTTCCACGATCGTTTGCGTTCAACGTCTCTTCCGCTGGCATCTTCGCTTCCGTTCTTCCCTTCCACTCCCTTCACCTCTTCTTTTTTCCTCTCCGTCTTCACCTTCTTTCTTTTTTCTTTTCCTTCCCCTCGCCAGGCGGTAATTACATTTAAGAAGAAGGGAGGGAAAGTCGCGTCGTTTATTAGTCGGGAAACTTGTTACCACCGGAAACCGGTTGAGTTTTCACCGGCCGAGGGACAGGGGCACGGGGGCACACGGACTTTGAGAATAAATTTGGCGGAAATTCTTGGCGAATTGATGGTTAATTCGATTGTTGCACCTTTTCGTGGAATTAAGCCGCGTTGAATGCTGTTTCATTGGATGTCGTGTTTTCGAATCGGAAAGAAGAACTTCAGCTCTTCTCTTTTTTTTCAGACGCCAAAATTATTTCGTTTTTACATGTTACGGTTAGTTTTATATAGTAGTTAGTTAATTTTATATATTGTAGGATACATTTATAAATATTTCAGGAATTAAGCAGCGTTGGTTTTTGTACAACGAAAAGCAATCGAGCAGAAAGAATATATGTATTTGATTTTTACTGTTCCCTATGCTGTTTGAAAATGTTCGTCACCTAGCCTCTAAAAACGTCAGAATCAAATTTGGTAAATTGAAATGTCGATGCAGTAAAGTACAAACGAAATACAGTTAAATACACGTTCGTTTTTTTTTTTTATAAATATCTCTACACGCTCAACGAATTCGTACCGAAGACCATCAGTCTCTTGATCCCTTTGACTTTCTTCTCCTGATCTAATCCAGTCTAATCTAAACTTCTGAGAACTCGAGACAACGTCACGAAAGAAAAAAAAAGAAACAAAAAACGGATCCAAGTGTAACTTCTCCAATTCCCGTCCTTTGATCCAATAAATAGACGCGACAGAAAGCGAAAAATTGGTCGAAGTCCACGTTCGAGTAGTGACCGACTTTGTGTACAAACGAAGAACAACGAGGTTAAAAACTAAANCGTTCCCCCCCCCCCTCTCCGCCGAAGCTCGGTGAAAACGCGGCCCGCGTTTCCGGCATAATGGGATCTTCAGCAACTTTCCGTCGTTTCCGCGGCCAGTCACGTTCCAAACGCGACGTTCTCCACTGTAATTGACGTTTATTGTACTCACGCAACGCGCCGTGGAAACGTATCGATGGACTACGATTTTACTGCCCCTTTCGTTCGTTTACTTTCCTTCCTTTCTTCCCATTCTTTTCCTGGTCCTTCCAAGAATTTCACGGAGAATGCGCGATTGGATTCGTTATTCACTAACATCTCATTTTCGTAGCTGTTGTAAGAAACTAACGTTCCACTTTTGTTGTTATACATCTGGATTCATTATTCACGTTCTGTTTTATAACATTGTTTTTCTGACGTTCTTAATCGTCACTTGATTTATCATCTGATAATTTTACAGTATTCTGTTATATAGGGAATATTCCTTAATATCACCTTGCTTCTCATTGCCAGCGTAGAAGAACAGAGTAAATTGTTGTTACTTGTTTTGAATTCATTATCCTTTTATTATATTTTCTGCTTTTAATACAAAGGAACAACGTATCCTTGTACAATTTCTTTTTTTTTTAAATTATTGCTCTTTGTTACTCGATTGCTGTCTTATTTTTTAGTTACTTGACTATTGACTAACATTTTTTTTTTTATCACTAGACTCATTGCTTGAAGATTGTACGAAGAATCGGATATCTTTGTCAATTTCTTCATATTGTTATTTTCTTCATATTGTTAGAATTTGGCTTGTAAATACGTTTATAAAACAGACGAATAAAACAAACGAGCAAAGTCACATCAACAATACGTTGTTCCACATTCCCAAGAAGACCAATCCGAGAAGATGTACACGTGCATATACGTACATATACACAAGGCCGGGAATAAATCACGAATGGACAAAAAAAGCGAGCGAAGAAATTTTTAATTATAAATTTCAAATTGAAGTCGGTGATTATTATTCGCTCAATGCGCGTCGTGTGTATAACGCGATGCAGGTCTCTACACACACACACACACCCACACACACACNGAGATCGAGAAAAAAAAAAGGCATAGTAATTAATGAGCACCGCACTGGGACACGATAATGAGACTTCTGTCTGTACGCGCAGAAACATGCGGCCAAAGCCAACCGCTTTCCTCCCCTTTCGCGATATTTTGCGCTATTTTTATGTTATTAACGCGGTACTCTCTACTCTACTCTACTCTACTCTATCCGCAAGAGCCGGATAAAACGCAAACGCAAGCAGGATCTTTTAATTATTCGTTCGCACGCAGCCTCTTATTTGTTGCCATTACATACTGTTTGCCATTATACATATGTGTACCTCTTTCTTGTTGCATACATACAGCTCCTATTCTGCTTATATTTATTGAATGGAATTATAGATGAACGCGTGTTAGCGATCACTGTAAGGAAATATCATTGCGAAACGATAATTTTAATATGTTTATCAAATAGAATGTGGTTCGTGTTTGTACTATTTTCTTGTTGAAATACTACTTGTTACGATAATTTTATTTCTTATTTCTACATGATATAATTTAGTTGTTATTTGCAGAGATAATGGTTTAACAATTTAATATTCGAACACGCGATTTAATATTCAAATAAAAGCGAGAGTGTAACAAAACTCACCAGCACGAAGAGTAACCTCCCTGGAAAGCACGGTTCCAACGGAACTGGTCGCGCGACACCTGTACCTAGCGTTGTGCACTTCCGCTCGAAAGTCCTGCGCCAGAAATGGCGGAAAGTAGAGGGTGCCGTTGCCAAGCAGCTGTCTGAAACAACGGAAAAAGAAAGAGAATGTATAAAAAAAAAAGAATAAAAAAGAATAAAAAAGAAGGAAGAAAGGAACGAAGAAGTTAGAATTCTAATGTCTTTGCCCAGGTTCCATTACCATTTCAAACTATAAATTCACCCATTTTTAACTTCCTTTACCATCTCGTGCGTCTCCTTTCTTTTCTTTTCTTTTTTTCCACCGCCGACACTCTCACGAGCAAATGTCTTTTATTAATTCCGCCAGGCTAGCTCTTAAAATTGCAGGAGAATACGCGGTTTTGGAATAATAATTAAAATACACGATAATAAATGGAAGAAACTCTGTTCACTGTTGAATACAACGTGTTAATCCAGAGGAAATTAAATATGATATTATTTAGAAGTCTAAGATCTCTAAGAAGAAATTGTTTAAGTTTCATTCTCTTTAATAACGTGGGAATAAAGTGAAGGAACAACTTCGAGAACTTCCATTTTTAATGTGGAACTGTATATAGATGTTTGGCTAGAATAGATTTGTTGATCAAAATGAGGAGAATATAGTTATATTATAAATTATATTATACACACTCGACATCGTGTGGAATAACGCCAATGAAATAAATCATTCTATTGTACTTGCAAGTGTCTGACCACAAGCAGACTCATTCTACTTGCGAGTGTCTGTAAACGTTCTAACATTCTAACATCCTTCATAGCAACTATTAAAAATAATGTCCTTCATGACAATTATTAAGAATAATTATCTCAAGGACCAAAATAGATAATTATATCATTATATCATAATTGGTATTAATTGTATTTTTCATGGAAACATAATAGAAGTACAAAACGTCAATTGTTTGCCTCGCGTTATTGTTGTGATAGTAAAAAGGTTTTTTGGATTTTCTACCAATGAAATAAGATAGTAAATAAATAAATAAAATAATAAATATTAAATTATAAGAATGTATTAAATTGTTGAAAATTAAGAGGTTCTTATTTAAGTTCCACATCAATCCCTTGAAGTTTATTGTTATATATTTATATAAGTGTCTCAAAGAAATAATTAAATTAATTGGGAAACATATCAATTAATTTCAAATAGTTAATTTATACATGACCATAGCTTATATTAGATTACAAATATTTAGTACATGATATTCATACTATTTCTATATTTTATTTGGAATTAAAGATACCAAATTGATTGAATTAAAAATTTCAATGTTGAGTGATATTAGTTAAAAATTAAATTAAGAGTTCATCAGTATCAAAAATAGTAATTATAATGCATTCACCTTTCTAGAAATAGTTCAATAAGTTTCTTACGTGATTAATTACATTAAGGAGCAAAAAGCATCATCAGCAAAGATGATAAAAATATGTATTCCTTTCTTAATTTTACATATTTCATTCTACTCTCTTTCTGGTCGTTTTAATAATCTTCGCTAAACTTAGTCGCGATTCTACGCTGAGAAATGTTTCGCGAGTTAATTACCGGATCGATTTGCCCGCGAGCGAGATGAAACATTCAAACTTCGCGTCACAATGATCCTAAAACTAAAACTATCATTTTTACTTTACTGTGTTGGGATATTGATTTCTCGATAGGTCAGACAAGTAGCTAGTTGTTCACTTACAATTAGCCTACACATCGTGAAATTTTCATTGGTTAACTGCACGATTTATTCTAAGTCACAAGTACTATACATTCACCTAGGAAATGAAAATTTTCTGGTTATAATTATAATATTAATATCTCTATAACTATGTACACATGTGAATTCCAGCAAAGAACTTTGGTTGTCCATGCTACAAACATGACGTCGTTGAAATAGATCCTTTCAACGCGTCAGGGTTAAAATTATCTCTCGCCGGATGTCCAAGCGTACGTTTTCTTACGCTAGCAGCTTAATTAGAAACTGTTCTGTATTCATTGCGTAATTACACGCGTTTGTGTGTGTCCCTGTACAACATGGTTACGTTCACGGTTATGATAGCCCGGCTGACAAAGCGCCGGGCTGTTCTACTTGTTTAACTACACACCGAGCCATACTACTTAACCGGCTACGTAACCCACTTGTACTAATTACTTACACAATCGGGAACCGGTTGTTTGGTAAAACATGCTGTTGCTGCGGTTGTCTGATTAGATATTGTGTTTGACAATATTTATCTATTCCACATGTTTTCGTTCAATGCAAACGTCGCGTTCGATCGTTCGTTGCAAGTCCTTTTTTATTAATTTTGCTTTAGCGTGCTATAGTGATCATTCGCGACTGGAGACTTTTATAAATATGATTCGTTAACTAAGATCTAATTCGAATAATTAAACAGATTAATTGGTTCACATGGAATAAGTAGAGTAACATGGCAATGTAAAATTAAATAATTGGTGATTAAAATTGTCAATAAAATAATAAAATTTTCCTAGTAAGAAATATTATTACAATATAGTAATGATTTTGTAGTGAGACTTATTATTGATTGATAGATTAAATTTTAAACGACGTGGACATGAATAATTCTGTCGATTGATTGGCCACTGTCATGTTTCCTCTATTTTTAAAGAATAGTGTGTTACCTGTATTTGGTTTGCTGCATGCAGGGGGATGGTAGAATGAGTTTATTTACCGTTCTGTTCTACTTGGAACATTCGCTAGAGTTCTATTTTATTTGCCCGACCACGTATAGCCCTGTTCTACTTATTTTACCGATAGTTCCCTCCGCCGATGGCTCGTAACTCTATCTTATTGTATTTTATTGTCTGGTTCAGCAGGGCTTCGCTATAGTTTGGTGTTTTATAAAGGGCAAAAGGGAACGAATAGTGCAAATCAATATCTTAGACACTGAGCGCGAGTTACAGAATTAATTCTCGTCGATTGTAACATTATTAATACGTTTCATTATTAATTTATTACTTCTTGTTGTTTTGAATGTGAAATCAATATTGATGTATTTGAATCATTGACTGGCATAACACGATAAATAATATAGTAAATTACAATAAATTATTAAACACAATAACATAATATTCTCTGTAAATAAATGATATATGAAACGCGCGGACTGCAAGCTAAAATGAAACAATTTCACCCAAATATTTATGGCATGGTGCCCATGTCGCATAATGGTTGAATAGAATTTCTAAAAATTCACAAAATAATGTACGGTGTATTGTGGCAATTTTAGAATTAAATTATTATGTGTACGTTGCGTAATTAAACGTGTAATTGAATGTGTTATTATCAGTGTTAGCTATTAAATTACAAGATGCTATGGCAAGATTAACATTGTACCAATCTCGCCATAACATCGTACATGCTCCGCGGAGACACTTAACTATACAAATACCCTTCCGCTCGTAAACCGGCTGTTCCGAAGGTAAATAACGTCACACGCAAGACAAATTTAACCAAGTGGATCGAATCATCCACGGCAATACAAACGTCGAAATGCGAGAAAGAATCACGCTTCAGCTTCAATTCAATGTAAACGAAGATTCGGGAAATGTGATGTTACGGATGCACAACAAATTTTAGTCATTCTTTTCGCAAAAAAAATTCTAGAACCATAAATAACAGGATATGATATATTAATGTATCATATAATAATATATATGATATATTAATACATATATATTATATTAATATAATTAGTATTACGACATTGTGATACTAATATATATTAATACTAGTATATATTAATATGATATTGATATAATATTAATATTAATATTAATATTAATTTGATATTTATATAATATTAATATTAATTTGATATTTATATAATATTAATATTAATATGATATTGATATAATATTAATATTAATATTAATATTAATTTGATATTTATATAATATTAATATTAATATTAATATGATATAATATTAATATTACGATAAATTATGATATAATATTAATATTATGATAAATTATGATATAATATTGATATTATGATTGTAATATTAATATTATGATATAATATTAATATTAATATTAATATGATATTGATATAATATTAATATTAATATTAATATGATATCGATATAATATTAATATTAATATTAATATGATATAATATTAATATTACGATAAATTATGATATAATATTAATATTATGATAAATTATGATATAATATTGATATTATGATTGTAATATTAATATTATGATATAATATTAATATTAATATTAATATGATATTGATATAATATTAATATTAATATTAATATGATATCGATATAATATTAATATTAATATTAATATGATATTGATATAATATTAATATGATATTGATATAATATTAATATTAATATAATATAATATAATATCGATCAAGATTGATATAATATGTTGATTCTGTAATATAACGCATCGAATGATTAATATAACAAATTGGTCTTCTCTTAGGTCATCATTATCAGGCTTATTATCAAGATTATTATTCGTCCAATTGTAACATCTTTCAAATTAATATTACAATTTAATAATAACTTTTTTTGGTATTGATAAATTTAATAATCGTTTATTAATTTAATAATTCTATAAACAACCTGCTATTTCTTATTTAATTTGGTGCAACATTGCATTCTAAAATTCCAGATATAAATCACGGTGGGAAGGATCGTTGGATCGGAAGCGAGGAGATCGTTTAATCCGCGTAATTTCAAAAAGTGTTGCAAAAAGAAAAAGCATTAAGCGGATGAATATTTGCTTATGTTCTTCACTTGTGCACAATATATACATATGTATGTACATATATCGTGCCGTGCAACTAGCACACGCTTGTCATTCACACTTTTTTCCGCGTGTCGAGTGTCATCAACAGATTTTCCAGGCTCCGCGTACGAAACGCGAGTGTCCCATTTTCGAGCTAACTGACGCTTGATCATACGTCGTGCTGACTATTGTAAAATGTTCAAATATAATTATCTTGTGACGTCGATCCTTCGTTTGTCACCGGGTATTGTCACCATTTCGTTCCAAATAATTTCACGGAATTTCAAAACAACATTAAACAACGAAGGACAAAGGACGAGGATTCCAGTTTGGAAATGAGTGAAATTTTAAATGTAAAACGTACGACGAGGGAGTAGGTAAGAAAATGGCCGCAAGAGGAAGGAAATCTTTAGATTAAGAAATTTCCGCTTGGAGCAGAAGGTTATTTCGAAATGAAAGATTATTTCAACGGAAAGTTGCTGGAAACAGAAATTTATCTAATAAAATACTGTGCAAATTTCTCACTGTCGAAGAAGAGAAATTTCTGAATTATGATATTCTTATTAGATAATCATAGAATTATTAAACAGCGTTATAATTAAAATATTATTGTTCCAATAGAATAGAAATATACCATCGAATGATTATCATTTTTATACTCTAGAAACTTGCATTTTCGCGGTAAACTCTTACAAATGTCCCACGGAATCGCCAATTGTTTTCGAGTGTATTACTTTTCCAATCAAGTCCACGGAATAAGTGAATGAAATTTTTTTAGCTACAAGAGGAAAGTAATGTTTAATAACATCGAAATTCCTGGGCAAATGAGAAAGAAAGGAGATATGAGAAAGAGAGGAGATATGAGAAAGAGAGGAGAACGAGAGGAGATATGAGAAAGAGAGGGGTTATTCGAGCGGAAAGTGTTATTCGAAATGGCAGAAACCTGTTTTCAGTTTGCACGGTGGCTCGTTGTTCGCGTTATTTTTGTACGAATGATTTCATAGGTGTTATTCCTTTATGCTGTTCCCGGCTTTAGTTCTTGATTTCAACGTTTCCACTTCACTCCTGTATTTATATTTACGTTCCATTCTTTTTCTATGAATATTCTTTGTGTCCTTTTACCCGTTATTACGCGAAACATTTTCTTTGACGTTTGTATTTTCCATCCTTTAACAGCGATTTACGGTTACGTTCCTTTACATCGCACGCCTCTTTCACTTCCATTTTGATTGTTTCTCGTCTATTGATCATCAATTACACTTCGTTCTCAATCTGTTCAATTCGTTCCTTTCATTCTTATTTGAGCCACTGAAGAGCACGGTGTTCACGTAACTTCAGATTTAATTTTTTTTAACTTCTTTTCTTTGTTCATTTATAACGCCGAGATGGAAAAATGACTACTTTTTGACAAATTTTTTTTTTTTTTTAATTAAACTTTCACAAAGCTTTCCCAACAGAATTTCAAAATTTAATTCCGACTAGTTTCATTGCAAATATTTTATTTTTATTTCGTCTCATTATTTTCTTTCATTTTTTAATTTATCAGGTCTTTGTCCCAACATTTCTACCTCAACTTTTTATCTTGCTTTTATCATCTCTATCAGTATCACGCGTGCATCATTTATTCCAACAAGCATTCATATCTTTCAATTTCGAGCATTCATAACTTCGTATTTTAAATAATAACTTATATGTTTCAAATGATTTTTAGATGATTCGAATTTTCTTATATTTTAAAATTCGAATCTTTACATTTTAGATTCTAATTTGTAGACAAGTCAAATTTAATCTCCAACTCTTCTATAATTTATCAATTATTGTTTCTTTTTAATTTTTAATTTTAACTTTTACTTTTTATGCGTGCAATGTTACATTTATTTGAATAACTTTCCGATAATTCGAACTTTTGGATTTTAAATGGTAATTTTTACACTTCAAGTAGTGTTTAGACTATTCGAATTTTCTTATATTTTAAAATTCGAATCTTTATACTTTAGATCCTAATTTGTAGACAAGTTAAATTTAATCTCCAACTCTTCTACAATTCATCAATTCTCGTTTCTTTTCAATTTTCTAACCCTTATTTTTCACGAGTGCGTCGTTACATTTATTCCGACAACTTTTCGACAATTCGAATTTTCGCATCTTAATCTTTAAATTTCGAATAATTTTTGGACGACTCGAATCTCGAAAACTCGAGAGTTTCGATTCGAATTTCCAATCCGATCATTCCTCTCCTCTTTAATTCATCAATTCTGCAACCCTTACTTTTCACCTTTCATCCCTTTCACGCGCGCACCGTTACATTTATCCCAGCTATCCCCCCCCCCCTCCCCATCCCTTTATCTTCAATATAAAGTAGCTGCTTTATCTTCGACGAACGAGAAACGAAGCTGCAGCTGCTTCCTCGCGCGTTTCTAATCGATCGACGTGCATCGAAAACACCGATACACGTCGGCCGCGCCAGTGAATTTTCATCGGACGCGAAATGAACGTAGGGAATGCCTCGACGTCTGAATTACTGCAAAACCGAGTATCGAACGGCTAAAAGGAGGAATCGTTTGGCGGATGAACGTGGAATCGAAAGGGATTGGCTTTACGCTTTGAATTCTTCCAACTTCTCTTGCGGCTTCCGACTGATACAGAGTTCCATTGGCTCAAGACTGTGCCTGTTGTGTCTGTTACTGTTTCCTGGGGGCGGGGGAGCAGCTCTTCGGATCTATATAGATCCCCGAGTACGAGAAGGGTGAAAGTAAAGGTTCCCACGAATGCTTCAGGGCCAGTTCGATCGCGTAGCCTTGACGGTGGATAAAGATCGAGTTCTTAGAGATTGAAACAGAGAGAACTGGCTGAACTGAGACGTTCGAAGTTGAAGATGATCCTGAGGCATGTTTCGAGTTTCTAAATTATTCAAGTTAGTAATTATTATTAATTTATAAATTAAGTTTACGAATTTTAAGTTACGAATGTGAGACTCGAGAGGATAAAGGTCAGTTTTCAAGGGAACAGTTTCAAGGTTGTTTTACGACTGGAAAATCCAGAGTGTTCCAGAGATAATTACTATTGAGAGCCATTGAAAACTGAGTGAAAACTATATGGATTTTAATCGCGTGTAGATTACAATCCAAATATCGAAAATACGAATTGCACGGTGCAAACAGCAAAGCTGGAAACTTTCAAAAACAATCGGAACTCCGACTGAAAAATAGAGAAATTGAAGGAGAGAGAAATATTCGAGTAAGGAACTAAATTGAGAAATTTCTATCGCGATTGAAATTCCAAGAGCTTCCTCGAGGCTGGCTCGCTTTTTTCCCCCCGTTTCGCGTGATTATTCGTTCGTTAACGCGCGATAAGGCTGATATCGAAACGGGAGACCACGGTTCCCCGTGGGACAAACTTAGCTAGACGATCATTGGATAAGGGACATTTCAATTACCGAAAGAAAACGGTTCCCCCAGGTGCCGCGTTTACGATATTGCCGGACGTGTGGCATCAAACTTCCAATAAAAACTAACCTCACACCGGCTACGAGCGCTTTTATCTTCGAGTACTATTCGAGGATGAGCTCGGCAGTTTCATCTTTTTAACTTAAATAAACAGTCAAGAAAATAAAACCTTTTATTTTTAAAATTATTTTTTAATAATCACATAATCATCTACTGCCATGCGAGGCTCACACCCCATAATTCGAGAATGAGTTATCAACAGTGAATCTTTTGCCTTTCTTTAAATGAAAATTTAACTTTTCCACGTTGTGAAATACACCGTAAACTGTTCCCTGATTAATGCTCTTTCAAGCTTCCTCTACGTTAAAAATTCACTCCTTGAATAACAGATGCTTATATGGGGCATGGCCAAAAGAAGATTAAGAACTGGTTTATTGTATAATATATTTCTACATCGACCTTGTGAAAATCAACGTGTCTTTTCTCAAAAATTATTCCCTCAATGTAAGTTTCACCTGTTTGTGAAATGTCATAGAAATGTTGATCCTTTAATTTCGAAACATGGTGAGAAAATCACTAGCTGCAACGAAGGAATAATTCCAAGAGAAGCAGCAGTTTATGCAAAAATTTGTGCGACGATATGGCGGAAAAATAATTATGTAACTTTAAAAGTGAATGTTTCATTTTTATTATTTATTCAAAGTGAAGGAGAAACCTTTCAGCCAAACATCAAATGTTTAACGTATTTACTTGGAATACAATATTTAACATTTGCACGATGTAGTTATGCACGTAATGCAATGATTAATATTTATTCCCTTTAAAAGGCTGGAAGCATGAATTTCTTATATTCGCGGTTGAAAAATGTAAGAGATCTTGAAGATGATAAAAGAAAATTATTTCTAAATACGTTAATTTTGTGCAAAACATTGCATTAAGTTTTAATAGATTATTTGATATCTCTTTTGAATTTTGATTTTAATATTATTATCATCATTATTATTATATTCTTTCTACTATAAAATGCTGCAATGATAAGATTTTTGGAAAATAAAATTATTACTTTTTTACTTCTATCTCTCTCTCTCTCTCTCTCTCTTGCTTGATACCCAGGTAATAAATTATTAATTAATTAAATCATAACCACATATTTCCTTTCAGAATAACCATGAGTGATAACTATCTAGTGAGAACTTTATTACATATTATTCTGCGTATTCAACATATTCGACAAATGTAGATACGTTATTAATAATAATGATAATAAATTTAATAATAAATAAAAACAAAATTAAACATTTCGAATTTATACGAGCCACGTATGATCGAGTATTCGGTTCATTTTCTTATTGGAGGATCGATAATTGATTAAAATAAATACATTTGGTGAATTAGCCATTGGTTTCGCAACAACGGCGGTGCAGTTTTTGGGGCCAGTCAGTGTATATCCAATTAGGTAATTAGAGTGTATAAGCGTATCTAATTGAACAAGTATAATAGGACATCACACGATCAGACAAGGATAATAGAACAATAACTCGATTTGATAAATTGAATATATTGTTTGTTTGCTCAGATCAGTGCAACGGTGCCATAATTGATTAAGTAGGTTGATTATTAAATAGATTGAATATTGCGCTCGATGCAGATTACTGTAACAGTGATTATCCCGAATAAATAAAATAGGATCGATCTCGTTCCTTTAAATAAAAATAAAAGCAAGCGAGCTTATGTACCGACTATTATTATTATTAATACATTATTATATATTATATATATTAATACATATAATATTAATACATATTAATATTATTAATATATTAATATATTATTATTATATTATTATTATTAATATATTCAGCAAGCTTATGTATCGACTATTATTATTATTATTATTATTAATACATTATTATATATTATATATTAATATATAATATATGTTAATATATATAATATATATTATATATATTAATATTATTAATATATTAATATATTATTATTATATTATTATTATTATTAATATATTATTATTATTATTAATATATTATTATTATTATTATTATTATTATTAATATATTATTATTATTATTACTAATATGACTATTATTATTATTATTATTATTACTACTACTACTGATTATTATCATTATTATTACTTATGACTATTATTATCATTTCATTCATTTGTTCTACATCGTAATGTCCTACTTCGAGATTGAGTAATTAAATTGCAAAGGGAAATTTAGCATCCTGTCTACGGAAAATTAATTTGAGACGTTCGAATTTCCAAGATATCGGGAGAAACTTCCCAGCCGCCTGGATATTTATTATTTTACATAATTTATTGCACAATTTATTATTGTTTGGGATTCAGTCAGAATTTGTGCAAGTGAAAAACGCATTCGAGTTTGCAGAGAAACGGCTGTGTTCGAGACGAGTTTCCGTTCGTGACGCGACACACACGACTACCTACGTTTCAACTTATCGCTGGCAAGGTCCCACGTTTCCGGGCGGAAAATTCGCGATTCGTAAGAGTGCTCGACGCTAGATAGATAGATAGATAGAAAGGGTCTAAGCGGATTAGCGTGACGGGGATTTAGAAGTTTCGGGCCGCTGTAAATTGCTGCGAGTTTCGAACGAGGCTGCTGTACTTCCTCGTAGAAAAAATACGGCTGCAACGTCGCCGCGAAACATAATTACCAAGTTGAAAAACGCTGCGACATCAGCGTGGCAAACAATTAATTAAACAGTTATTTCTTCGTTCGTTTCTCGTGCTTCTCGCTCGCTCGATTCGTTCTTTCGTTGAAAGTATAATTTGTAAAATTGGAAAATACGTGGTTTATAATAAACCTGTGCTTGTAGATTTAACAGTTTATATCTTTTTATAACGCAAATGAGCAATTTTTTTTTCCACTAAATTAATAGAAGCTCACATTCAGATAATTGAAGTTTATTTAATCTACTAAAAATTCAAATATATAATCGTTTATATATATACATGTAGCACTTGACCAATCTAAAAATTACATTTATCTTTTTATACTTTATTTCATTATATTTTTATATTTTCTATCATATTTGTTATAATATGTTGCTTTTCCAGTTGATATCTCGAGTCGAAGAAATTGAGAATTTGGTTTCAACTTGAGTTTAATTTAAGCTTTGACTCAGCTCCAATTCTGTGTACGTACGATTGATGTACATACACATATCCACATGTATGTACGTGATTTACAAAAAAAAAAAAAAAAACGTAAGAGAATAATGGAAGTACTGAAAGTATCCTGCGAATACTTATGTATGTTGAGTGACTCACCTCAGTCCAGGAACTGCGGTGACTGATCTTTGATCCGGGCTGGTTATCCAGGTGACGTGCGGCGTTGGACTCCCATGAGCAGAACAGCTTAGCTGGGAGCCTGTGGTATTGGAAAAGACCAGAGTACTTGGTGGCTCGAGAACGAACACCGGCCCTTGCTGACCAACCACGAGTTCCAGAATGCAAGCTGAAAGACAGATCAAAGACAAATGGGATTTGTTCATCAACGAAATAATCTGGAAGTTTTGTATTTCTAATAATATCGTATCGTAGAGATGTTAATAATTTGAAATTATCACACTTTCATTTGGTTCGAAAAGTATTATCATTTGATTGGTTGAAAAATTACATAGTGAAATAGTTTCGCGAAATAAATGAAAAATTGAGTCGAATGTCTTTTTGAAAGTTTTAGGGACGCTTTTAATAATCTTTATTTGTTGATCAACTTGACTGTTGTATAACTGTTGTATAAACTTCTGAGCTTTAAGAAACAAGACATTGCAAATACAAAACAATCAATTTCCCGAAGAAATGTCTTCAGTTCCCTTTACAAAGTTTTAAAAATACTCCTTTAAAAGTAATCTAACGATTGACAAATAAATTAAAATGAATTACTCAAAGACAAGGAAATGGAGGAGTGGATATAAAAATGGAGAGTACACGTGATAAATAAATTGCAATCACTGAAAGATGAAGAAAAGAAAAGTTGATCTCGACAAATTACGAATAAATAATTCCATTTTCATTCGAAAATTTCTCCAAATTTCTAGTAATTTTTGCGATCGATCAACGAAAACAATCGACAATTGACCTTCTAATGTCGTAATATCTGGCGATGAACGTTCAAATGTTCAGAAAAAAAGAAAAAGATTAAAACAAACGAACAGAGACGGACAAATGGATAGATTACAAGGGGATAATTCAGAAACCGGAGAAATCAATTCCGGTAAGCCGAATTCGACCTACATTCCACATCGATTTGACACTACTGGACAGATTAAACGGGTGAACCGGGAGCCCTGTGACCGCGTCATCGGCTCGCTAAAATATTTAATTCGAAATCCAAAGGATTAAAAACCGTTTCCGGGGAGCCCAGGCTCCATCCAGTTATTTTTTAACGTTCGGTCAACGTTCAGATATCGTTTCTTTTTTTTTTTTTTTTTTTTTTTTTGTAAAATAAAAAGCACAATTTTCGGTTGCAAATTTCTTAGCATCTAGTTTCTTTAAATTATTTCTTGGACGAATTCATTTAGTTTCTTTGATTTCTTAATCCTTGACTGTACATTACATGCAGTTATATTTATCATATCGATCGTTTCAATTGTTGAAGATGATATTTTCGTTACGCTGATCAAATGTGTACAAGTAGCTTTAAAATTTCGGATGGATTTAATAGTTCCAATGTTAACTTGGAAATGATTTGTTTAAACGAAATTCGAAGTTTCACTCGTGGATTGTGTAACGTGTAAATTAATCATCACAGAGTAGCCTGCGTTATTCAATAATTAAACGTGGCGTTACGTATGAAGAGAGAGAGAAAGAGAGAGAGAGAGAGGTGATATTTTTCGAAACTTCTGTGAGATAGAAAAATGTTCGGATATTAAAATCAAAATGAATAACTCTAAAGACAGACGGATTAATTTACGCGTGTACGATATATTTCATGATAATTTCCATATTTTCTCTCGTTTAATTATGGCTCTCCCTTCATTCATTTAGTAAATTATATTCGAGTAAAATAACATTAATAATATATGCACGTTATACAAGAGTAACGTTTCGTTTCGTGATACTGTAGTATATTTATCATTTTCCATAATTTTCAAATTTCGCGGTTCACGTCTGATTCAAATAATTTCGTATTAGACAAATTGTTTATAACTTGGAAAACTACGTCTATTGTCGTTCTAATTTTTAAAATTACCACATACCACATTTCAACACTCTGTAGGAATATCAGTAGTACAGATTTTATATTCTACTATATCTATGAATATTGTTACATATAATGACATTCATTATTACATGTAATTTTATTTTATGATTTAATGAATTATTATATATATGTAACTTACTCATTACTTTATTATTTATTCATCATTATATACAATGAATGTTATCATTACAATTATACAAAACAAATTGTATATGTCGGTCAATATATCGTAAAGTGAAATCTATTATAAAATCTGAATATTTGCAATTATAAACTATGTAATAAATATCTTCTTCCTCTTTCAAATATTTCAGAACTCTAAAATATTGATCAGAACGAGAATCTGATATAAAAATTCTTATCCTAGTGCGTACATACACAAAGAAATATATTATAAACAGTAGATGTAGATATATATTACATGAAATTTATCCAAAGGAATTATCCAAAGGTTGATATTACAATATGTTGTATTAAACAATTATATTACATTAAGTAATAATAATTTACAATTTATATCGATATTATAATTTGAATTTATTACAATTATATCATTAATTTATATAATTAATAATTATATTTCTGTAATTTACGGTTATATATTTAGAAAAATATATAGAAAAATTTCAATTCTCATTCACGCTTGTTATGGAAATCGATGGATGTTCGATGGAAATCGAAAAATATCGAGTTTTTTACCGTCTCTTTCCAGGCTTAACGATTTCCATCGTTGCGTTTCTCCTCCTCGTGAATGTCGTGGTTGCCCGCGCGAACAACACGCCGCCTTATCTTCAGCTATTACCCCAAACACGACGGGAAAACGTTTTCACGGCTGTCTGCGTGCCACGGTAAAAACGCTGCCCTTTGCGTTTTCTCTGCCGTTGCTTGCTGGAATCTCTCTGCGCTCACAATGCTGAGTATCGCGAAAACTGGACGATGCTCCATCCAGCAAATTGGACGACCAAGTTAATTCCTCGCCCTCGTTAAAGATTCACCTTTGTGATCGATAGTTTTTCAACCTCTCCGCTTGGCAGGGGACGAAGCTTGGTAAATACTTGGTAAGTGGAATCGTGGAAAATTTTTCACGTGAAAGTGAAAGAGAGAGAGAGAGAGAGAGATTTAATTTTGAGACTTTTACTTTCGATTAAATACTTTTTAAACGCTTTTATAATATAATAAATATTTTTAAATACTTTTCAATTTCTACCTGACACTTCAGTCTGAAAATCGTCTGAACACTTTGCGAAGATTACATAAATATCTTGTTCACTTGCAGCGATTGAAAATTGAGTGTCTTCGCGAAATTTATACATATTTTTGTAAATATATATGAATTTCTATGAAATCGAATTCTTCTGTCGCACTTTGTAGCTTTTTGCAAGGCAGTTGGAAAGTTCTGATCGAACGTTCAAATTTTTAAATTCACACAAATTTTCCTGACCGTGTATTTGCTAGTGTTAGTTACTTTGTAATTGTAAATTTTAATAATAAGATCGTTTGTATTTTGTATTTATTCGTATTCGTTTAATATTTGTATTCGTTTTTATTTACTTAGTAATAAGATCGCGAGTATTTTCTTGTACAACATAAAAATGAAAACCTCGTTCTTCTCACAATTTTCATCCACTTCTTTCCCCCTTTTGAACTATTTTCAGTTGTTGGAAACCTGATTCTAATTCTTTGCAACATCTCGAGTTCGAGATGGAATTTCAATTCACTCATGGGTTAACAGATTCGTGGATTAGCAGATTCTCTAACGAGAGTGATGCAAATTTCACCTGGGCGTCGCGGCGCGGAGAAGCGCAGCGTCAAAACGTATTTTAAGCCGTGACACGAACCAGAAGCAGAGAGAGAGAGAGAGAAAGAGAGAGAGGGGGGAGAGAGGTTGGCTGAAATAATTCATCCGATGAATTATTTCCGCTCGCGCGACGCCCGTTAACGAGGATCGATCGAGTCTCTCGTTCTTCCTTCCGTCGATCGAGCCACGATCGAGGCTCCGCCATGCGCCTTAAACAACTCAATCCGCTTTGGAAGAACCGCGGCGATTAATAGAATTTCTTTCTGTTGTTTCCTCCCTACGATTTTCAACGTGGAAATCAGATGTATCTACGAGGTCTTCGACATGAAATTTCTTAATTAATGAAAAAAAAGTTTCAAAAAATATACACACACATATACGTATAATTTTTTGAACTATTTAAGAGAATTAAATTAAATTTATCTGAATTTATCAAGATGGAACTTTCATGCATTTCTTCCTCTTTTCTTTTACTCTGAGTAATTTCAGATTATTCTGGGGAAAGACATTTTATGTCGGTTTCGACAGGAATCTGTCGCTCGAGACACGCGCGTAACAAGTTATTTTATCCACCAGCCGAAAATAGAGATTCGATTTCAGCGTTTAAACGTGGACATCGCGATCAATAAACTGCGGCGTCTGTGCACGTTTCTTCCCTCGTTTGCGACATTTCGAATTGCTTCTTTCGAACATTTCAGAATTCTCGTCTCTATCTCTGTTTGTACATTATTGTGATGTTGTATACTAATTGCACATTGAAGCTCGATTATATTTATCACAATATATTAATATTTATTTTAAAAAATATATATTTACGTATATTATATATACATTAGAAAATACATATATTAATATAAGATATTTAACATAAATGAGAACATGATGAAGAAAGATACAAGACAAGTAAATAAGCATAAGCGATATGCGAGATAAATAAATATAAGAAAAATATAAGAAAAATATAATAAAATAAAATAAAAATAAAATAAAAATAAAGAAAAATATAATAAAATATAAGAAAAGAGAGACAGTCGTAACGCGTAAACGCGTGGGGGAAGTTCGGTTATTTAAACAATTCGTGAACAACAACGAGATGAACGACCGTCGTCGGATATTGAATTATTATTATTTCAATGGAAGCGTGCATCGACCGGATGCCTAGGAGAGTCGAAATCGCCTTTCGGTTGGCGCGCATTTAAAACAGGGGCCGGCTAATAAATCAGCGATAATGCATTCGCCGTAATGAATAAATTGATCGAGTTATTGTACCGGCGGCCATATAAATTAACGTAGACGTCGCTGTGTCGCGCTTTGTTCAACCATGTAGAATTTGAAGCCATGAAATCCATAGCGGTGGAACAGTGTTACCAACGTCGGCCGTTAGCAACGCGTGCAACGCCTTTGACAGAATTGGCGATCGATTCCACAAATGAAAACGTGAAAACGATCCCTCGATCAACAGAAAGGCAAAATCACTCCATCTTTTGTCGCGGATAATTCTCATTGAGAATGGTAGATTTTTAGCTTTTCACGAGATACACCACGATGCTCGCTGAAATATTCTCGTTGAAGAATCTCGAAATTCTTCTACGAGACGTGGAAAGTGTGAAAATTAGGCTTCGTAATTTATGGGTTGAGTCACGCGTATATAGTAGGGGATTTTTAAGCGGAGAAATTTATACATTTCCGAGGGACAAATCGCGATCGAGGGTCCGAAATATTTTTCCTGGAGTTTTTGAAATTTTCGACGGCCAAGCTGGCAGAAGTTATGCAACTGTAAGTGTTAAATTTTACAGCGCCGTTGAAAAACGAGGAAAATTTTTGAGATACGCGCTTACAGAGTTGTTTCAAGAAATTTGGAGGAATATATATATATATATATATTTTTTTTTGAAGATTAATTTTCGTTATGTCTTCCAGTCGTATCATGGATTTTACGCTGTCATGACAAAAATTTCCCAAACATCCAGCTTTTATTTTAAACCTTCGATAATAAAACACATGTTATAGCGTTTTAACATGGAAATTTTACCAACATTGATTGAAATTTATCCATTTATCATAAACTATCCTATATTGATCTTTATTACAAGCAGCGAAATTTTTATTCACTCGGTGTACAAATGAAATTACATTTTTTTGTTTTTCATTCCTGGATATTCGAAATTTTACACTTTTACAACGTTCGAAACACGAAATCTAGCTGTTCATTTCTTCGATAGCGAAGCAGGTGTGTTTCAACATGGAAATTTCGCGTTATTTATAGAAATGTTCACATTTCGAAAAATTGACGTTATATACATATGCAAATAAAATAGTTGCAATTAAATAATTCTGTACAAAGTGGAGTGCTTTCAATATTTCAAACTTTAGATCGCATGCACGCCACGATTTATAAGAATCTCTAAAACACGAAAAGAAAGAAAAAAAAAAAAGAAAGAGAACACAATAGTTTTTATTCATTCTACGTACAAATAAAAAGCTGTAATTTTTTTCTCGTATTTTTCAATATCGTAAATTTTACATCGTCGTCACATCCACCAAGATTTTTCGATATATCTCACTGTTATTTCAAACTCTTGCGTACACACGCTGCTGTTTTTTAAAATATTTCTCGCATTGAAAAAATAACCCGTTGTCATTCGAAGCTAAAAACCTTTGAATGTGAAATGTTTATATTTGTACACATACACACACACACACACACACACACACAAAGGATGAAATGCGTAAAATGGGAAATCACGTGATTCGAATTTAACGCGAATCAATGAATTTCACGAGTTTCGATAATTAATGGATAAATTGTTGTTCCGTGTATATTTTGTCTAACGTTTGTTCAAGCAACGAGAAGCGTAGGTCTACACGTAACTGGACAAGTGATGAAGCTCGAACACTGGCCAACAAGTGATACAAGCCAGCGTAATGTCGGACAAGTAGCTTGCTCCCGTACACGATCAGCCACGTGTACACGCGACACAGTGTATGTAGTACGAGATAAAATTCAGAATCATTTCACATATATCGTTTTACTAGTGATTAATTATTATTAAAAAAAGAAAAATAGCACGAAGGGGGATAAAATTTTTTATCAAGAATAATATAAAATGTGAAAGGAAATATATACCTGGAAAACTTTGTAAATATATACATTTCAAACTTTGTAGCGAACCTATCACGATTGTATTATAATATATACAATCTAAATTATGTAATAATGTAATTCATATTATAATTAATTATATATAATTATATACACGTGTAATATAAATATATATAACGTACTATATATCTCACTAAATAAATAATCTCTTCAAACATCGCATTTCCTACACCAACTGAAATCCCCAGTTTTAATGATACAATCACCAGTGTTATGAAATGTTCAAAATGTTTCACGTGAATGTTTTACGCATGATATATTCATACATATTCATTGTTCACGTGCTACTGCAATTTGTGTAACGAAAGAGTTCCCAGACATAAACTGTTCGAACACTTTCGTAATCCATTGTACTTCAACCGAGATACCGACGAAATTCCTCTAAAAGCTATCTACTTTCACAGGAAATTCGCGATTCGAAGCGATTAATAATTCTCCCCTGGTGGAGAACAAGCCCAGGTAACTCCTGACAGAAAACCATAATTGACAAAACAATTTCGGTTCGCTTTTTTCCCCTCTCCCCCCTTTCTCTCTCGTTTTTCCCCTCGCGGGAGAGGGTTAATTCAGTCGCGTGATTTATCGCGTGGCCGAGGTACGAAGAGGCGCGGCAACCAACACACACAGACACAGACACAGACACACACACACACACACACACACACACACACAGTCACGAAGATTGATCATTATTATAATCTGGGAGGGTGGCGTACGGCGTACGGAACATCTGCTACTGCGAACTCCTCTCATCTATCTCCATCACGCAGCCGTAGTTTCGCACATGCATAATCTCGACGAGACGCCGTTGTCCGACAAGGAAGATCCATTTCTGATCTTATTTAACCCGGAATACCTCGCCCACCTCCTCCCGTATATCCTCGATCCGTTCCCGCGATTGTGTTTGCGCCCTTGCGTTCCCGACGACGACGCGACGGCGAATGCGATTAGTATTCCGGGCCGTGTTTCGGAGATCTTTCGCCGCGTTAACGACGTTTTCCACGTGTTTTCCCAGGCGCCAGTGTTTCACCAGCGATTCCACCGGCAATTCGGGTTAATTCGGGATTTTCGTATTAATTTTTGGCGCGTGCGTCATCGAGGATTAATGTGGAGAGATAAATGGAAGGTTGTGTGGGGGGGGGGGGAGTGAANAGATAAATGGAAGGTTGTGTGGGGGGGGGGGAGTGAAAGGGATGGAGATGGGATTTAAAGACGTTAGAATTACAGTATGAAGGTTACGCTGACGGACAAAAGAATGTTTAAGAGAATAAATGAGATTTTCAGAACACATTTAGAATTATATTTGACAAGGGCAATGAATAAACTTTAACCCCTCGCACTCGTTTGTCGAGTGTGACATCAGTTTTTATCACTTATTATAGTTAAGTCACACACTCGATATTTTTAAATTGCCAAAATAAAAAAGAAGATTGAAGTGCAAAGGGTCAAAGTCGAAAAGAAAAAAATGTGAATTAAGTTACATCTGCGGGAATATTTTTGAATCTGAATTGGACAGGAATGAACGAATGTAAGATATTCTGCCTGTAAAATACAGAATGAAATTTCAATGCAAGAGCTCGCCAATTAGAATGTCGTCGATTAAATAAATCCCACTCTGAACATCGACAAACTTTTTTTGCATCTACAGAAATTTATATTTACGAAGCATAACTTCAAATAAAATGATATAGCATTGGAAATAATCGTTTAAATGGTGAAGTTTAACACGAGACTTCGTTGATTTATATCTTCCTAACAAGTGATATATTTAAAATTTTAAATCATGCTAGAACAAGTATAATACACAGTTTTAATCTCTGAAATAATAATATCCTCCGTCAACTTTTTGAACTTTCGTAAGAAGCAATAAAAAGTCTAGTTTATGCGTATTATTTCGAATCATGTGAATTATTGAGTGTCAATTGACTCAACATTGTCTCGAGAAATTTCTTCTTCTGAAATACTTATTTTAGGTTCTCCTTACGTCGTTGTTATAGCATACAACGCCAAATGTATATATTAATATATTATAAATGTATATATTCATAATTGTCAACAAATTATAAGAAGGGGAATCTGTTAGCTAGATTTAAGCACGATCAGTCCCCTCGGAAGGGACAGTCGAGTGCAATGGGTTAAAAGAAAATTCCATTTCGCTTTTACTTGCGCGATAAAAGTCCCCCCTCCCCCTCCTCTTCCGCCGTTTCCTCGCCGGGAATTTTCTCCACCGGTTCGATTACAACGGCAGCGTCCACGCCAAAATTCAATCAGATCGAATAATAAAAGGACTTATTTCAACCAGAGCTCGGACAGAGAATACCGATTGGATATATCCAAGAATGTGGTTCGAATGGAAATCGTAAGTTCATTAAAAGCCGGCACCGTGCACCTCGTTTAATTAATAACACGGGACTACGTCGAGTGATCGATCTGATCGAGAGCCTCGACGCTGATCGCCGATTCAAGCGACAGATACACCCCATATCCGTTTTATTAATTCAATTCAATCCCCTCGATATTCATCGATGCGCGATTTCGCTTGAAGAATGGAGGCATTCGGGTATAAATAAAAAAAAAGCGAGAGGAGCCGGAGGGACTTTTCATTAAATTTTGCGATAAAAGACCAAGGGAAAACTCTCCGCCCACCGGTTTCGAAAGAACTGCCCTTCATCCTTCTTCCGGGCTCCGTTCCTCCGTTTCCGGCCGGATTTATTATCGCGCGACAAATCGATCGTCACTTCGAGCCTCGAGGTGGACGCTCGATTTCCGCGAGCAGATCACAGAAAGGGGACACGGCACGGGTTAAATCCATTTTTCTCATCGATCGGTTGTTTTAAATGTCTGTTTTACATACGTTGCAACGTTGCGCGAATGTCGAAGAAATATCGTTTGCGTGAATTATTTTAAATTCGAGACGAGACTCGTCGTATTGAATTTCAGAAGATTCGTTCCCACCATACGTTTCTCGATTTGACATTGATTGTTTCCTGGCGATGGCTGTTCAATAAATTGTCGATCAACTTTAGTGACAATTTTAGGATCCATTATCTTGTTTTTACGTATCTCTTGATATTTCAATTTCTTTTACTTTCGTAATGAAATTTGAAACACCGACCAGAAAAATTGCCAATTAATTTCTTGCAGTTCTCTTACGTGTCTATAGTATCAGAAAAGGATTCAGTAATCTAAATGAACAACTGTTAAAAAGAATAAAAATAAGTGCAATTGAAATAATGCTGTGAGATTTTCCTTCCTTAGAGTATGAAAACAATACTTCAGCTTCTTCGAGCTTTTGTAGAATTTAGATGAAAACTTAATGGTAACTAAAAATTTGTCAAACAATTCTCCGGGATTCTCTTCTATATCCGTAACAATAAAAACTCAACAATGTAATTAAATAGTTGATTAGAAAATTGTATTAATTCTTTAACAAAGATCAATTATTATAATCTCCATTAAAATAAAAAAATTAAAATCCATTAAAATCTCCACAAATATTAAAAATGGCACCTCAAGACCATATCGTGTAATTTCACACCTTTCTCACCTATCCTAAAAGAACAATTTGCATAAAGTCAACAGTATCTGAAAAATTGTTAAACAAATCCATTAAACACCCTTTAATGTCCTAAAATTATAATCATCATTAATACCCTAATACGAAAACAATTGTACAACTTGCACAAACCCGACGGTATTTAAAAAAATGGTTGAACAAATCCTTGCTATTAAACACTCTTCAATGTCCCCTGGAAAATCATAATCACGTGATAATCTTCTTTGCAAGTATTGAAATATCGTGCAATACCGATACTGACGGTATCGTACGAATTTTAGAGCTCCCCTCCCCTCGACCCTGATATCCTCTCGTGATATCAAAGCGTTGGCCGATCCATTCGATACGTGAATAATTCGTGTATCCGATTCGGTCTGCGAACCGACCAGCTGGCCACGTCTTTCAAATAATCTGATCAATAATCCACCCCACCATCGATGTGGGATGGCCATCGCGCAGACCAATTTCGGCGACCACGTCGAATCATCGGCTCGAGCGTTTCAAGTTTTGCCGCGATTCACACACACACGTCCGCTCGCGTCGATTCTTCGAATTTTCGAGTGGCTGCTACCTGCTTCGAATCACGTTCCTCCGCCAGAGGTTATTTTCTCCTTCCACTGTCCCTTTATTTGCTGCTTCTTTTTTTCTTTCACACTTTCACACGGAAACGAAGGCTGCGCGAGTTCCTCTGAATTTTTGACGAGGCAAGAAACTATATCGAAATTATATCGAATTATTTGGACCGTTTTTTTGAAGAAAGTACTTAGACACTGCTTGGAAATAGAGATTTAGATTCACATTTAAAGCTTCGTACTAATTGTAAGTTTATTTAACAGAGTTGAATATTTTTTTTTCTCCAAATATTTTGAAAGACGGTAATGTACCAATATTTGAGGTACCATTGAACATACAACGTTGGAATTTTTCTAAGGAATTTTTGAAGAAAGTACTTCAATACTGCTTCGAAATTGAGATTTAGATTAACATTCGAAGCTTTACATCGAGTTCATTTAACTCGTCGAGTTGAATATATATATATTTTTTTTTTCTGAAGATTTCTTTTCCTTCTAAATATCATTTTCTAATATTTGAAATACTATTGCATATAGAATGTTGGGATTTTTCAAACTTAATGGGAATTTCACACTTAATTTTTATAATTTAACCCTCGAATCGTTGATTAATCACAGACGACAATTCAACGTATTTGCGATAAGAGAGACAAATATCGGGAATAAAGTGACAAGATTCAATTTCTCAAACTCCATCCCCCAACCTACGAAATATAAAATAAATAATAAAAATCTGTACAAACGAATCTTCTTCTAGCTAAACCAATTTGTTCTTTTTTTTTTTCTTCAAATAAAACACAGAGTATATCACACTTAATTTTTATAACTTTTATAACCCTTGAATCGTTGATTAATCACAGACGACAATTCAACGTATTTGCGATAAGAGAGACAAATATCGGGAATAAAGTGACAAGATTCAATTTCTCAAACTCCATCCCCCAACCTACGAAATATAAAATAAATAATAAAAATCTGTACAAACGAATCTTCTTCTAGCTAAACCAATTTGTTCTTTTTTTTTTTCTTCAAATAAAACACAGAGTATATCACACTTAATTTTTATAACTTTTATAACCCTTGAATCGTTGATTAATCACAGACGACAATTCAACGTATTTGCGATAAGAGAGACAAATATCGGGAATAAAGTGACAAGATTCAATTTCTCAAACTCCATCCCCCAACCTACGAAATATAAAATAAATAATAAAAATCTGTACAAACGAATCTCCTTCTAGCTAAACCAATTCGTTCTTTTTTTTTTTCTTCAAATAAAACACAAGATATATCGGCTCTCCCTTCTCTTTTTCTCCACTTGCCAGATGCGATGTTTTTCACAATGGCGAACGTTTCAGCAGGCAATAAAGCGCGGACGAGACGACATAACATTAAACGGCACCGGTTTTCCATCAATCGTGGAAGTCGCGTGTCAAAGGGAACCCCCGCTTTCCGCTCTGGCAATCCGTCGATCGATCGATAGGAAAGCTCATTCGTAAGCTCTCGCAAAATCTGCCAGAATAGTGTGCCTGTACGTGGCACGTGAAGCCGTGGAACGTGAGATCCGACAGTTGCAATTTTACCGCATCTTGTCACCATCCAATCTACAATGCCCTCCCTCTGGTCCCTTACCAGCCTTCATTCTCCTCCTCTTTCGTCGTCCACTCTCCACGCTCTCTCCGTCACGTTTCCGCCAATTTTGCCATTTCTTCGTTCGTGTTCGTTTCCTTTTTTTTTTTTTTTTTTTTTTTTTTGTA
>NIPQ01092356.1:13549-24749 GCA_002806875.1 Lepidotrigona ventralis hoosana | reverse complement strand
TTTATGTTAACTAACTATAAGATTAATCTGTTACGTTATAGTTTCGCTTGCTATATATCGATCGGTCGTGTTATAAAATAAATACTAATATTATTATTAAGAATACTTCGATCAACGAAATTTTTTTTTTGGGACCAATATTTGTGTTTACTCCTCTTTTTTACGTTTTCAAACGTTTTATAAATATTACGTAACATTATGAATCATTGATTATTATATTCGGTTCTGATTTATGTTAACTAACTATAAGATTAATCTGTTACGTTATGGTTTCGCTTGCTTTGGTATATATCGATTGGTCGTGCTATAAAATAAATACAAAATAGAAATCTAGTGAAACATGCTGTAGGATTTCTAATAACAATTAGTTCAGATATCTGCTCAAATCGTCTCAGTTTTTACATTGTAATGAACTTTCCAATGAGCTTAGGAAAGACTCGATATCAAAATATCGAAATATTGGATTTATCGGTCGTTCGGTTTTTTCTTTTATCGAACATTTTTCGATTTCCAAGTTCTGGCATATAATTACTCAATTATGGAGAAACATGTTCACAATTATTATTATACACATTTGTACAATTGTTCTTTTATATTCAAATTACCTTCGATGGTATATAAATAATGTACGTTATAATATATGTTATACACGTTATGTATATTATATTATAATATACATTTCGTATATTTAACCATAACGTTTAATTTTTACAAAACATTATATTTAATTCGAGCGATAAAAATACTTCGATCAACGAAATTCATTTTATTTCGATCGTTCGAACGATCGACCACCGTGTTTGTGGACAACGACGCATTATCACAATGTAATAATTTAAATCGACCACGCAACAACAATTTTTCATACGAAAACGCACAATTTGAAGCTGCGTGAAAATTAATGACCGTGGCTTTAAATCGATAGTTTTAACGTTCGTTCACACCAGTGCCGGCGAACGATAAGTTACCAAAAGGGGGGCCAATAACTCATAATTTGTGCCTCGTTACGTCGCCTCCTGCCCGTTAAATCACAAAGGTTCCACCCTTTGGTGTGTGAGAGCGTGCTGGACTTCAAGAACGTTTGTTATTGGATTCTGCAATTACCATGGGGCAATAATCGTTCGCACCGCAGGGGTAATTGCTCGACACGTGTGGAAAATGGCCGCGCGAGGGGCACCCGTTCAATTTTCCCGTTTTTAGGAGCCAATTCGGAACGGTTACGCGGCGAATTTGAATGAAAAAAAAAAGAAAAAAAAAGAAAAACACAGGACAAAGAAAAAAGAATGGTGGGAGGGAGGGAGGGAGGGGAAAAAAATAACACGACGACCAACTGTTTCCAATCAGCGTTCGTGTTCGCCGCGAATGTACGATGTGTTTTCAGATTTCCCCCGATTAGTTCCGGACGGACAACACAACTGGCCGCGCGAAATGAGAGTACCATTTTCTTGCCATCGGGAGAACTAAGTGTTAAGGCTATTAAAGGATTAATTTTCACGTAGATTAAAGTTAATTCTGATATTGAACGAAAGTCAATTTTGTGCTTTGCATACTTCAACTCTTTTCATATATTTTCCCTACAAATTAAAACTCGTCCGTCTTTTGTAATTTAAATGGCACTGAATAATATTCATCATTATCGACGTAAAAATATTGCAGTGATCAATCCTTTGAATATTCTGAAACACTTTCTATAAATCAACGAATTGTTTGAAATTTATCCATCTTTTATAATATCGTGTAAATCGAACCGAATAATATTTATTAAATCACAATAATTACCGTTTTTTAATACGGTTGAAATTCCTTTCTACAAATTCGTGAATTGTTTGAAATTTGTCCATCTTTATCGATATAACGAGAACTTTATCGGACAATATTCATCAAGTGTAAAAATAAAATTAAGGTGTTCTACCAGTTTAATATTCTACCAGATTATATCTAATTCGTTCATTATGTAATTTACGTCAACGTGAAGCGTAATCTAACAAAACTTTATCTACAAATACATGCGAAAAAAAAAAAGAAAAAAATATTGACAACGATAAAACTTTCTTTACTTCGTTTGCTAAAGTTTTCGTGTCACGAGAATATGCTTTTACGTTCGATGATCGCTCTAATAGCCTGATAAGGGTTAACATCGTTTAAAACTGCGATTAACCTTAGTGCAGGTGATTAACCTCATACCTTGAATCACTATACCGAGACAGTATCGTAATATTATATATTTTATTATATTATTTTTTGAAACAATTATTGAAAGAAATAATTCAGAGGAAACGTAAATAGGAGAGCAATTTCAATAATGTTTATGAGAGCGCAGAGAGCGGGAAAGTAGTATTGGCGTTTGTATGGGCAGACACGCGATGCACACAAGCCACGTATGATGAAACAGAAATCACGATGTGCATCGCATGCTATGGAAGAGCAAAGCAGACCGCTAATGATGAACTCATTCATGGCCTGAAATGTATCATGCATTGACTAGAAGCCTACTGGTTATGCCAATGAGTTTCAGTTATTTAACCAAGTGTGTTGATATCAAAATAAATTTACTGTCTGCTTCAGCAAGCTGCGTTGTTATCAATGACATTAATATCACACGCAACGAGTCTGAATATTAGTCGTGTGGATTTTATAGATTATTATTTGAAGATATTAAATACAATTAAAAGGACAATTCGAATTATAATACATAGTATAATATGCAGTATAGTTAAAAGATCACGATGATTTGTTTTTTTCTCTTTCTACGTACCGAGAATAAAAATTTTTCACCAGACTTTCTCACGTATTCAGACCGGTTCATAATAATTGAAGAAGAAAATATATTATTACTTACATTTCTAATATTTATTTGTTTCATAATTAACAGTTTGAGACAAATTATAATTTATATTGGAGTCTTCTTTCATCGAATATTTCAGCTTTTAAATTAGAATGTATACTGCTTCTGTTTCATGATATAGTTTACATAGTTTACAGCATCGTGCAGTGTCTGATCACATAAACACTAACACTACTTTTCTACTACTAATTTCCAAACGTTTCAACAAGTATTACAAAAATAATTTCCCAACTTAACTTTTGCCTATATTTCTACATTTAATACGATCTCTCTACTGTCTGACCACACAAATACCAATACTACTTCCCTACTTTACCAACGAACAAACAGGACAAAAATCATCTCTCCCTTATTACTTCTGATTAACTATACATTTATTTCGTAATTACAATTATTCTATCCCCCCTCCACCCCTCTTTTCGAGTCTTGAAAAAGAAGGAATCTACAATAACAGTACGAAACAAAAGATATTTCCTTTCCATTTAGTTCTCTCGAAGAGGCATCGAAGTTCACTCCATTCCGTTCGGAAAATGGAAAACATCGAGACGAACAAGAGAGAGAGAGAGTAAAAAAAGGTTGGATCGTCGTTTTTCTCAGCGTCGCATCCTCATCGTTGTCGTAATTCAGAGGTTGTCGGCGAATCCTAAATGTATGACGTAGTTACACGTCGACGATGCTCTTTCGTTGTTTTTTTTTCTTTTTTTTTTTTTCCTCATCGTTGAACACCAATGCTACAGCGTGACACCCGGGCGAAATACGCGAGCACTCGTACGTTATCGAAGCGCGTCAGAAACACGAACTAATTTACAACACGTCGATACATCCCGCCGTAGTACTCTTCGCGATCCGCTGCGAAAAAAGTAAAGAGATACTCGTTTTATTATTATTACACGCTGATGCTCGCTGCCGTTAGAGACCGCGGATTTTTTCGTGCATTTCAAAGATGCACACTTGCATGGAATATTCGAAAATTTACGAAAAAACCTTTCGCAACGTCGAGCGGACAAAGCAAATTATCATGTACACGTTACTATATGTTACGTCGTTCCACTTCGCTAATTATGCTCGTAAAAATGTTCAAAAATGCACAAAAAAGTCCACAGTTTAATTATTACGTGACTTGATAGTATACATTAGTATGTATTGCAAGTATTTGAAGGATCTTTTATGTAACGTAGGTAATATTTTCGTGATGTCGAAGAATTTAGAAGATATTTGAAGAATCTATTCATTGGATTATTCTTGGCAATTCTTTTACGCGTTGTTTGATTCAGATTATATAATTCGGTATCTTCGTAGATGATTAATTTTAGTATTGTTCGATCAAAATGACGAATCGAATTTTTATGGCACTTTGGAATATTGTAAATCGATGCTTCGAGTAATCCCTGTTCTTCGTACATTGTCTTTACGTTTGAAAATGATCAAAAGAAAGAAATAATGCATAGAGCTAGAATGAAATTTATTCTTCTTTCATTCTTTCTTTTAATCTTCTTAATTTTATTGAGTCAACGACAAATACTCGTGGCTTTTATATATGGATTTATTTATTTTGAAACTGATGTAAGTCCACTCGTCTCTGTCTTGAAGTGCTTGACATTTCAAATATCTCAGTCGATTGAAATATCTTATCAATCAAGATTAAATAAACTTTAGTTTTCCAAATTTTCTTAAAAAAAAAGTTTATCTCATTTTCGTCAACCGAAAAAAGCATCTAAAAAAGGCACTAGACCGGTACGAAAGGTAAGAAGAAGAAGAAAAAAAGCAAAACAAATAAAATCTACAATGAAAATAAAAAAAATGGTGAAACTACGTGGCTGGATTATGTCGGATGAAGAAGACAGCGGCAAGATCGATCGACGTAAGTGGTCGCGTTCCCGTTTATTTCCCGTGGACGTATTATTGAACACGTAGGCGTCAGACGCACGCACGTGCGTGCTACGTGACTGAACTGCAACACGAAAAAGGACGAGAAAGGAGAAACATCAATGCGGAAATATTTTGGTTTTCCCTTGGAACCGTCTCGAGCACGATTTTTCTTTTCTCTCTCTCTCTTTTTTTCTCTGCCGGTGTCTGCTTTGATGAGGAATGCATGCGCGATCGCGGGGCTGCATTTTTTATGAGCCACGAGAGAGAACGACGCAACGAAGGCCGAATAATCGAACGTCGAGTTATTCCAGAACAAAAAAAAAAAAAAAAAAAAAAAAAAAAAAAAACCAAANATGCCACGAGTTTTCGCGAACCGATTCGATCGATTTCTGATTAATATTCGATGGGAACTATCCCGGCTTCTCTGGCGAATATATTTTCCCGCAACTTCTGCGGAGGAAGATGTAACACTCTTGTTAAACGTGAACGACAACGAATTTTGTTTGAAATGTGACGAATGAAGCAAACACTTGAAACAGTGAAATCACTGACGAATAGAATAATATAAAATAATATAAAATCGTTTATTATCAAGTACTATTATTACTTACATACTTACGTAAATTAATAACAATTTATTAAATATTACTTTTATATCTGAAAGATGGAAACACGTACGAATTTCACGATGAGAAAAATTCGGCTTGCGACGTGAAAATATGATATTACAGGAAACAGTGGCAGCGTAACGTGTGTGAGTAAGGAACGATAACATTGCAATCGTGTGTGTGTGTGTATGTGTGAGCAGGTGAATGGTACGTGACCGTATGTAATCAGGCAAGTAGTATTAGGTCATATATAATCGGGACAAGTAACGCCGGATCGTATATAATCCGACAAGTAGTTCTACGCAGCGTTGTACAAGTAGTATGCGCCAATGAGTGGTCGGACACGCGGCGCAGGACTCGGCCGTTCGTGGTTTGAGCAAGGCGTCTGTGCTATTAATTTGCAACAGAAACACGTGACACGTACGTGTTGACATCGTTCCATCTATATTATACAACATACAGAGGGAAAACAGCGCAAAATTTTGACAAAAGATCACTCATGAACAGATTCCTGTGAAAACGTAGGAAATATTTAAAGTATAGTATAGTAAAGTCTAATATCTGTGCAATGTTCTAATATAATATTAAAGGAAATTGTGACGATATTATATCATAATATTATATCGTGATTACTATTATTTATTATTATGTTATTATTTATTGGTAATTATCATATTATTGTTGTTATTTCACGTCTCTTTAATGACACTTTCAAAAATATGAACATTCGAAGTGAAATAAGGATAATTTTATTAATTTTATAATTTTATTACAGATGTATTATTCACTACGATTTATAGAATTGGAGTGAATGATTAACTGAACGCTCGTATAGAAAACGAAATTCCATTAAATATTGATACCCGATCGTTTCAATACTTGAAATTTCGAAATACTCAAAGTATAGTAATCTCATATAAATTTCGAAGTTCGAATTGCCGAACAACGTGCAATCATTAAGAGAAATTGCTGAATGATAATGAACACATAATGACGCGTTGTAATTTTTAATACACATAATGACGCGTTGTGAACACAACGGATGATGAAAGTATTAAATTATTATTAAATTTTAGACCTTAGATAGTTTATGTTCCAGTTTCCCGGCTATTGTCTGAATATTGCAGGCTCAATCTGCTCTACTTAACGTACTGGTTGCATCGTTACACAGAGTGAGTAATTCAGAAGCAATTTGAGAGACTGTAATAGCGAGTAAATATAACATAAGCCGGGAATACCCGCGAATTATAACTTTTCAAATTCTCTCTGAAGTATACAAACTATACCCTACACTCGTGTGTTTTCAATCTTTTGACGAAGATAAAGATGTCCGAGAACATTTTGCAGAATATCGAGAAATGTCTTCAGAGGACAATAATTTATTATACGTATTAATTAATTATATATATACATAACATTAATTATAATAATTTATTATGAATCAATTATCAATTATTATTAATTTAACAATATTATAATATTATCAATTATTAATTATCAATTTCTCGAAATTTCTAACTAAACTATAGAATCTGGATGAATAACATCCACAAAAATGGATGAAAAAATATCAGAGCAAGTTCTTGGATTTTCTTTGGCCCGACGCCAGTAGTAGAAAGTGGAATTTGACAACATAAATTGATCGAAACGTTGCACCAGTGGAAGTAATTTAAACGAATCAACAATAATCGAAATTTTGGAATTCGACTCAACACGAGCATAATTTTTATAAACTTTCGCATTATTAACGATACTAAAAATTATTGTTCGTAAGGAAATTCCGATAACAGTTAATCGATTGGTTTGCGTTTAAAGTCAAGTCAATTCGATCGAGGTGAGTTTTCACGAACAGTTGCTGCCGGTTAAAAGACAATAAAAATGTTGCTGATCGTAACACGCAGCAAGAAGAAGGTTCCTCTCGATAGCTCGCTCGAGTCTAAGGCGATTATGGCATCGCTTCTGGATCTCGAAAATCTCATTACTCTCTCTCGAGGGCGAGGTTCAAAGAAATGGAAGAAGCAGACAAGAAAATATAAACGGGAGATGCTTGGAACGAGTGTTAGGGAAATCGGGAACAAAAGTATCAGGCTACTTTTTACTTTTCGATAATCAATGTCTATTAAAAAACTAAAATTCACTTAATCAGTTTTTGTTTTGCATGCGTATTTTATACAACCGTAGACATATCAATACTATAGGTTATTTGAAACGTACGGTGTGGTTTAATTTCTTCAATTTTCAAGCAAATATAGTACGTGCCCTAACTTTTGACCAAGTAAGCTGTCAAATTAAACTTACTTGAATGATAAAATTTAAAGGGGAAGGTGAACATTGCACGAATTTAAAATATAAATGATATTATTATTAACGAAGATATAAAATTTACTGTACCATCATTTACAAAAATCAATCGACTGTCAGTCTGAACATAAATTTAATCAATTAAATAAGATAATCCAGACGAAATAAATCCATAATTAGTACTACACATTAACGAAATAAAAAGTATATTAATAAATAATGTAGAGATATAATTTAATAATGTTTATTTATATATCAAATAATAAAGAAAACGGAAACAAAACAACCAAATAATAAAAGCAAGATAGACAACACAGACAACAATAATTCGAATAAACTCAAACGACACAATTAATTCTTTTATGCAACACAAAATGATCACTCTTTTGACCACACTCATTTAACGCTGTTTTACAACTCTCACGGCTCTCTCCTTTTTTTCAAAAAAGAAAAGCGCTCAACGCCAACGCTGTACTTCTCACATCACATTCATACTTTTCGTTCACGCATCTCCAGCAAACAGGCCATCTATTAAAAATAAAATAAAAGTAACTAAAAATATAACTATACTAATAATTTCGATACTACAATAATAAATACGTCACGTATTGTACATTACGTCTCCAGGTCAAAACTCACTTTCGCAAGTATAAAACTCTCAACATCTGAGAAAGCAGAAAGTCGTATAAATCCTGGATCCTTTCCTCTTCTTCACGACAGAGTAGAGCGACAAGAATTAGACGCGTTAAAACGCGACTAGCAGAAACCTGATCAAGAACCAAGCACCGTCTACCGAATGGAATTTGCGAAAGGAGGAGCCAGCTGGAAACTCGCAACCGGGAGACAGGAGGGACCAAGCCGAAAAAGGGAGGAAGCTTCCCTCGTGGAAAGTCAACAGCCGAAGGAAAAACGGGGAAAAACCAACAGAAGAAGACCGGCGTCGTCGTCGGGCGAACGCGAGAAAATCGAGGGAGAAAAAGGTGAGGATTTCTCGCGAGTGAAAAAAACAAGAAAGAGAAGAAAAGAGAAAAAGATAGAAATAGATGGATAGATAGACTGAGAGACAAATAGAGAAAGAGAAGAAGAGAGAAGGGAGATAGACGAAGATACAGAAAAAACAGAAAGAGAGACAGAGAGGATTGAGAATGGAAAAAGGTAAAGAGACGAGGAAACAGAGAGCGCCAGAGAAAGAGAGAGAGAGGAAATATAGACAGAGGAGGTTGCTAATAGGAAAAGACGAAAAGTCAATGATACAGAGAGAGAGAGAAAGAGAAAGAGAAAGAGAGGCAAAAACGCGATAGAGGAATATCGCGTCCGGGATTCCAAAGTCGACGAGAGAGTAGGTAGTCACGTCGACGTGAAAGATCGTAATTGCGAATTCGTTGACCCGCGAGTCGAGTGAGCTTTCCCCAACCGAGTCGCAATAGAGGGACGCTGCTCTCGTTGAAGAGGGGTTGCAAGGTAACCAAAGCTGAGGAGGACGGAGGAGAGAAGCTCTCTCTCTCTCTTTCTCGTTCTCCAGCAACGAAGAAGCGATGAAAACGAAAGACAGACAGACAGAGAGCAGTTACACAGAGAGAAAAAGCAACGGGAGAAGAGATCCTCCCCGCGTGAGAGGGGATGAAACGAGAGGAAGAGACAGTGAGAGTGAGAGAGAAAGAGAAAGAGGCGCGAGCAAACAGACTTTGCAATCGTTTATTTTTCTGGCAATTATATTCTTCCGTGAAAAGAACCCGAGTCCTTTTCACTTCCTATTTATTTCTCGTCGTGAATGCGTCGTGAAACGGTCCGACCTTCAGTGGTGCTCAAGACGCAGCGCAGCGCCACCGGGTGGCCTCAACCCCCCCTTTTTTTTTTTTTTTTTTTAAACGCGTCGCACGATTTAAAGGAAGGGGAGAGGGTCGGATGGAACGTGACGAGATTCAGAGCCGCGGAGGTGCTGTGTATTGAAATTTATTTCCCTCTTTTCTACTCTTTTGTTCGCGTCCCGTTTGTGTGTGTCCCGCGCGAGAGGAAAACGCGAGAAGATGAGAAACAAGAGGCGAGGAGTACGGTCTCACGCAGTTTATCGTAGGTTTCAAGCGATAGACGGCTACTCGAGCGACATTCGTTACGAAGCGAACTCCAAGAAATATACAAAGGTCCTTCGGAAGGAGGGGGAGGGAGGGAGGGAGGGAGGAAGTGTTCTGGGAGGATGAAGCATGCTTTTCGCAGAGTAGAATGGATTTATTGGATTTCTTGGCTTGGCTTGAGAGAAATTAATTAACGGTGGCTTCGAAACTGAATAAAACAATCGATGCTCGAGTGTTTGTCGTTCGATTGTAACATGAAGTTGTCCCGTTTCGACGAGTTTTATGAAGATTTCTACGCGCGTGTTGTTAAGATCGTATCGTTGCACGATTTTCCTGATCAGAGATTTCAATTTCGAAATTCTGTCTATTAAATTCGAAATAGTAAACGTTCGACGTTTCAGGAATGGAAATATATTTTGTAATACATTGTTGTATTACCAGATGCGCAGATTTATTTGGTTGTCTTCAAATTTATTAACTTTTAATGAATTACCAACGTATGTAATGTATATAATTAATAATTATTAATGTATGTATTAATATGTACGCCTTAATCATATATTATGTATTATATCATGTTTACGCATGAAATTAATATTGTAAATTTGACGAAACTCTTCATTTCAAATACAACGATAAAGGAGTCCTGTGTATCATGCACAACAATGCACAGTTCAATTTAAATATTTCCTTGCCTTACGAATTGTAATTATCACGTTCACACGGATCACGGATAACAATAAAAACTGTCAAATTAAATGTTCGAACTTTTGAAAAACACGCACCAAATTAATCTAACACGTCTAACGTATATCGAGATTTCCTCGAGCGCAAAATGCTTTAATGAATTACCAACGTATGTAATGTATATAATTAATAATTATTAATGTATGTATTAATATGTACGCCTTAATCATATATTATGTATTATATCATGTTTACGCATGAAATTAATATTGTAAATTTGACGAAACTCTTCGTTTCAAATACAACGATAAAGGAGTCCTGTGTATCATGCACAACAATGCACAGTTCAATTTAAATATTTCCTTGCCTTACGAATTGTAGTAAAAACTGTCGAGTTAAATGTTCGAACTTTTCAAGAAGACGCACCAAACTAATCTAACACGTCTAACGTACATCGAGATTTCCTCGAGTGCAAAATCCTTTCATCACCTGTTGCCAGAGCTCGTGTTAACTAAAAGAATCGCTTACACCGGAGCAAGAAGTCTCTCGTAACTGATTACAACTTCCCGCTGTAATCTCTCTTCCCCGAGATACAATCTTATCAAGATATCGAACAATCTAACAAACGGGATTCTCTCTCCTTGCAGAGAAGTTTCTCATCCAGCAGCAGCGGATGAGAATGTAGCAGTTTAGCTTCCCTCTCCTCCCTCGACGCGAATCCTTTAAATCCGCCGATACACGAACGATTCTGACAACGTGACGGGGTGAAAAACCCCCGGAACGGGCACTTTCACGCGGGAAGAAGGGGGGGAAGGGGG
>NIPQ01092356.1:0-13461 GCA_002806875.1 Lepidotrigona ventralis hoosana | reverse complement strand
TTGTTTTTTTTTTTTTTTTTCGGAGACATACTTTTTTGAGGGTTCTTCCGTGTCGGATTCGCGTTTGTCGTAGGCCGAACAAGCAAGTTGAAAGTCTTATGAACGAAGACTGTGTTGACGTTCGAATGGTGAGTTTTATATCGAGATTTCGAAGGAGATGATCAGTTTTCCCAAGCGGATTAAATACTTCGATATAATACAGTCATGTTTTATTATAATTTAATAATGATGTAATATAATTTTTCTGAAATATATAATATTCTAAAATTGCTGCTTCATTTTAGCAGAAAGTGATTTTTGGCCCACCCTGTATTTAAAAGTCCTAATTATTTCTAATATTCCTCAGAACATACGAGAAGACTTCGTCTAAAAATGATTCTACGAATCATGAAACTGATTTCATTGAATTAAATGTTAAATCGCACGAATGAAAATTCGAAAAAAATATATATAAAGTAGTCACTAATGGAGTAGACTGCAGATATAATTCGTGGATTTACATATATTTACATAATGTAAGTGAAAGTCAACATTTATTAAAATTTATAATTATATCTATTGCACAAATTTGAAAATCATTATATCCTGCGATCTCGAACTATTGAACAATATTTCGACAAGACATTAAATTTCTTTTCAAAAATGTCTTCTGGATAACAATCATTATTTAGAATTTAGAATACTATATTAAATACTATCTTCATTAAAATTCTAGAAAAATCGCAGAAAATAATAGAGATGCAAGTACGCACATCTCTCCTTCACCGTCACATAAATTTCAATCGATAGGTAATCGAGACTGAGCCGATCATACGCGTTATTTTTATTCGAGATGGAAGAAAAAAAAAAAAAAAAAAAAAAAAAAAAAAACNATGAAAGCCGCAAATGTTTCCAGTGGGCGGTGTATGACGAAGTTTTTATCGAAAACCACATACTCCTGGCAGCGTAAATATTTCGCTCGCCCCGTCCTTAATTAAAATGTAGAATAAACAAACAAAATTCCGGGGCAAATAAAACTCAATATTGGAATTAAAGGTACGCGCAATGACGATCCAACAGTGATGGTCTTGATTTACATCGAGGCGATTCTCCTAGCGATTCACGAATTATTTTAATCCGAATGAAACTTCGATCAGGGCGAACGGAAAGGTAAAATGTTACAGGGAGTTGTTATAGAACTCAATAACACAGAAGAGAGAGAGAGAGAGAGAGAGAGAGAGACGATAAAAATGTTCCCAAAGTGATGATGTTTCAGGGGAAATTGGATCGAAGGATTGTCAGAATTTAGACCTCGGGATTATTAAATCTCGAGGCTTGGAGTTGTTGGACTTAAAAATATAGGAATTATTAGAATTATTAGTATTGTCAGAGTTTGAAATTCAGAAGTTAGACTCGAAAATTTAGAAATTAGTGCTGCCAGAGTTCGAGACGATTAGACTTTCAAAAAAGAAATTGGAACTGTTACATAAAATCGTTGCACTTAAAAATTTAGAAATATTGGAATTATTAGAATTCAGAATTGTCAGAGTTTTGGAATTCAAAGGGTGGACTTAAAAATTAGTGCTGTCAGAGTTTTGAGTCGTTGGACTTCAAAATTCCGGAGTTAGAATTACTTAGAACTTGGAACTGTTAGAGTTCTAAAACATAAAACTTGAGAGTTTCGAAATTAGAATCATTGGAATTTTGAACTCAGAATTTAGAATTATTAATTTCTAAAATTTGCAATCATTGGAATTTGTATTTCAAAGTTTTTAATTATCAAAAAGTAAAACTAAATTACAAATCTTCACTTCAAAAAATCTCTCATATAACTATTCCCTCATAAAATTACACAGATGTCCCAAAAATCCTTCATCCTTCTATGTGCCAGCGTCTCCATTTCAGTGAAAATGAGATTCTAAGTCCAACCAATTCACTTATAATTCCTCGTTCATAATCCACCTAAGCACAACCCTTCGCTCCCGAAACAATTGTAAAACAAAATAGCGTAGAAAAACCAGATCGCTCGCTCGTCTTATCCACCCATGTCATCAATTTTTTTCTCTCAATAAACTAGCCGACAAGTGAAAGAAAAACAAGCTTAGCCCCCGTATTATGTTTCCCCTTTGTTCACGACGTGAAACGGAATTCAAATTACTCCATAGACTTTGGAAAAAGATGGCCAGATTGGCCGGGTCATTGTCTTACGTAGCTGCCATATAATAAGAGCGCTATCTGTCCATTAATCTAGACACAGTTCACAGGCACGCGTCCCCTAGGATACACAAACCCCTTTTCTTTCCCTCGATGGTGGCTATTATCGAAACTAGAGTGAGGGAAAGGGGAGAGACAAAGAAGAAGGCCGAGAGACAAGAGGTCGTGCGAGGCTCAGGAACAAGCCTAGCCACCGGACACGCGAGAACGCTTGCGAATTTTCCATTTGTTCCTGGCAATCGGCCATTTTACTATTTCACATCGCATGTTACGTTATAGTATGGTTTGGTTACTCCTCGAGGACAGGAATTTTTATTGGTGAGAAGAGAGTTTTGATTAGCCCGAGATAATTTACTGGAATGACGCTCTGATACTGTGCCGTAATTCCTCATCCGTGAAAGAGGATCACTCAAGAGCTACTACTTTATTTTTTTCTAAACCTTGAAATTTGAAGATTCTACTTTGATTGAGCCGCAAGCTCGTTCTTTTTCACGTCACGTGACGGGTGAAGCAAGAATATATTTTTTGCTCTCAAAAATTCAAATGTTCTTTTTTTTTCGTAACTTGATCCACCATGGTTACAAGATTGAAACTTTTCCCTTTAAACTTGCTGTTCAATTTTTTTTTTCTTTCTTCTCCTGCATTTTTATTGAACTTTGAAGGTTAGATGACGAAATATTGGAATTCTTTGAATTTTTTATTGTTTAACTCTTGTTCAAAGTCCAATAAAATGATGGGGGGAAAAAAATGGTGAACTTTAATCTTCGTGACAGTGATAAATTTAGTGGTAAATGAAATTTTAGTGTGTGTGAATTCTTACAATTTCTTCTAAAGATCACTTTTCCATTCGTTACATGATGTCAAAGTATCTTGGAAAAAGAAAGTTTTTTTAAATGAGACTGAGCAAATTGTTATATGATCTTTTTTTTAACAAAGTTACAACAGATTAAAGTATTGACAATTTCCCATTTAAATTAATTGCGGTGCAAAACTGACTCCACGAGAACAATTTACATTTGCCAGAGTGATGGTGACAAGATTGTAAAATTTTTTTCGAAAAGCCAAAACATTACATATTTTTTTCTTTTTTTTGGTATTCTACGAGGAAACACTCGACGATAAAATATTATTAATTTGTTAATTTGCTCATTGCTGTAGGTATAGAAGGAAAATAATATTGTAGAATTACGAGATATCATTACATAATAAACGCGCCGGAATAATTTAAAAGGCCGTAATATTTGGTAAAATAAAAGAAATCTGGTATGAAAATTTCAAGAGAACGTTGAGAAGTTTCAAGATAAAATGTTCGATAAAAGATTTTGATATAAGAATTTCAATAATTTTATATATTGACAAGAAGAACTATTAGAAAAAAAATTTCAATTATTGTATACCAGTGAAAATATTCGGGGAAAGGAAATCTAACGAGAAAGTCTCAGTTATTATACACTGGAATAATCGGGAAAGTTAAAATATCCAATGGAAGAAAAATTTAATACAAAAATTTCGAAAATGTTATGCCCTAAAAATAACTGAAGCAGCTGAGATGAAATTCGGGAAATTTTAATTTCAATTAAAAAAAGAAGAATCTATTGTATAAAACATTAAAGAATATTGTATAGAAATTTGCTTCGATACACGTGTGAAAAAAAAACAAACAATGCGCCTAGATAGTCTTCAATTTTGAAAATTCTGTTGTGAAAAAATGAATTAGGAAGGAAAAATTTTTTTAACACAGTCAGATAGAAAAATAGTCTGAATCTTAATGTCCATTTTTACGTATCGTATCATTATTAATTCCTTTTTACGAGGATAATATTATTTCAAGTCGTACAAATTTCGTAAGATGAACGAACACATATTCATCTATAAAATTAACATATATAAAACATATATAAAATTGATATTACAAATTAAATTAATATTACTAAAAATTAACATTACGAATTGATAATTAATACTAATTAATACTAATAATAATATATAAAATATATATAAAATTGATAAATAATAATAACATATATAAAACATATATAAAATTGATATTACGAATTAAATTAATACTACTAAAAATTAACATTACGAATTGATAATTAATACTAATTAATACTAACAATAATATTAATAAATATTAATAATATTATTAAAAATTAGTATTAATAATATAACGATTTCAAGGAAGATCGACTCACCGGTCAGAAACAGCAGCGCCACCATCGAGTCCATTCCCAATGCCGAGATTCTTTGAAACGCGATCAATTCAACGCATTCTCGGAACATTCCTGCAACAAGAGTAATTAGTCGGTTAACGGATCGTAGCAAAAAGCCAGGGTCATAGAGTTAGCAAGTAGCCTGGAACACACCGGCGTGTGTTTTGCCGCGGTGAAATTTCGGCGATTTCTTGCTGCGGCGTCAGAGACCGGATGGAAATGCGTTTTCCAACGATTAATTAGGATAGACGGTAGCAACAGGGCTCGGTGATGTATCGATATTCGAGCGTTGAATACGCCCACTGCCCTCGTTTATTCGATAAATTTGGCTAGAGAGCTTCCGGGATAGAGAAATCTGTATCGATATGTATAATTACGTGTAACGTGTAATTACGCCCAACTGCGTGCATGAATACTGCATTGGCCAAGAAGTAATTGAAGTAAGAGTTTCATTTTTAAATTGCAAATTCATTGTGTAATCTGACATCTGATTGTTCAACCTTGTTTCAGAAAAAGGAAATGAACGATCTCGTTGACAATTGTTTGTTTAGTGCTCGATTATTAAAAATTGTTGATTACAAACAGGTAAAACTAATTGTTGCCAGATGCGTTACCGATCAATCGAGGAAAATTTAAGATGGATATCGCTCGAAATTTGGATGTCATTAAAAATTTCATAGACAGTACATCGGAGACAGAGTTCAGAAATTGCACGAAGTGATGAAGATTTAAGCATTAGAAATTAAAAACATGTAAAAATAATTTTTTCTGCTTCTTAATTTTTTTTTTTTTTGCAATAAATAATGGCACTCCAAACTTACAATACAACTGTAGAAGTTCTACCAGNACAAAAAAAAAAAAAAGGAAACGTCAGGCGAAAACGTTTCAATCACCGAGAAAAATAGTTTCACGGAAGGAGAAGCTCGGTCTCGCCGATCGGTTTTTCCGACGCGCGGCGACGCGCCGATTCGAGGACAGCTCCTCGAATTAGTCCGCTCGCGGCTTCCATCTGTCCCTTCATAGGCGCGGATCGATCCGCGCCGGAAAGCCGGCGGCGCTTTTGTCTCGGCCTGAAAGGGCTTTTCATCGGGGCAAATACCTCTCCACGCTCGTCCTGCGCCCGATTCCACGGCAAACACCCTGCCGCCGAATCAACCGTTTCGCCGCTTTCAGATCCGCTGCCGATTCTAAATTCCACGGCTGCACGTCGTCGAGTTCAACTGCCTCGTTTCCCTCGCGCTCCTTTCCTTTTTCATCTTCGTTCTTCCTCGACCATCGTTTCACCGCGATCCACCGACGTTCACGCGTGATTTGCTTTATTGATGAATTACGAGCTGTGGATTGGTGGACAGATGTTTCAAGGATAATTTTGTTACAATCTTTCTATATATTGTCTAGAACTATAAAAACTGTTTCGTTTCACCGTATTAACGAAAATTTCTTTTCCTTTTTTTTTTCATCGTTCTTCTTTGACCCGTTTCATCAGCGTGACTTTGCTTGCTGATGAATTAGTTTTAAGAATAATTCTGTTACAGTTTTTTTTATAATATATATCGTCTGGAATTACGTGTTGCGAAAATTTTGGTGTAACACAGTTGCTTTTCAGTGGAAACATTTTGCAAAAATAAGGCAATAAGCCAGTAAAAGAGAAAAGGCCGAAATATTCAAACGTGCAGAAAATGTTCAAAGTGTTGGAAAATAAAATAAAAATCGCGGAGCCGATATATCGGGCTCTTGGCTCCACTGAAAGGGTTAAAATCGAACAAAGATTGCAATATGTTGGAGAGTATAGTAGTGACATCCCCGAGAGTATAGTCTGACATCCCTGGTTAAAAGTTTTGCGACAAATAATTATATTTTATAATCTCGAAATTAGAATTACATGATATTTCATTTAAAGAATTTGTAAAGTGTAGTCATCAAAATTCACGTGGAATTTAAGAATGATTTTGACGAGTCACGAGAAATATTTAAAAAAATACAAAAATGTGTCCTAAGATTTTTTTGTAGTACGAAAGAGTAATAAATCGAATTAACAAATTTTTAGGTTTAAATGATAATTCGGTCCGGAGAAAGAACTATTTTTTTTTTTTTTAAATAACCTGCGCACATCAAATTTACATTTTCTCAATTTCGATATTTATGCGGTATAATTCGATCTGTCACGTTCATTGGACTGATCTGTCAGTCGATCCCATCTATCAAAACCGTCCGATCCATATAAAATACAATCCTCCAGTATAATCTGAACGAATAATTCCTTTGAATTCACAAGTCCAGATATAGTTCGTGAAGAAACTATATTCGTATACTTCCATCTGTCGATCTATCGAAGGCCTGTCAGATTAGAAAAGAAAAAAAAAATATTCCTCTTTTACAATCTGAAACGTACGACAAATAACTTCTTTGAACTTGCAAATTTATTCCAAAGGAATATTCCTAGATAATAAAATTCTCTGCGAAACTGCGTTAGTACCGATCTCAAAGACGAGGAAAAAGAGGAAAGGAAGGAGAATGAATTTTCTATTACGTTGTTGCTGTACGAATTAACAGGGGGTGAACCGCAGTTTCTGCATCGTCGTCAAAGGGATCTAATTCACCCGGTAAATTTTTCTCCGCGCGATATCGCGAGCCGGACGTTTTGCCGCTAATTACGCGCACGGAGATACGCATGGCCGCAGCTGGATGGCTCGCGTAGATCAAAGCTTGTCCTAACAATGACGAGCGGGCTCGACCTCTGTCTCGTTGCCCTTTAACCGGCCTTTCGACCTCGTCCTGATGGTCGCGAGAGAAAGGGCGAGAGAGAGAATAGGAGAGAGGTTGCACCTCGTTATCGGTGACCCGCGTGACCCGGTGACGTGACCTGCCGCGCAAAAATTCCACCGTTCGACGCGAATTAATATCTCTCTCCGTTTTTCATAGGGCGTTTACGACTTCTAGCTGAGGGCAGAGGAAATTGAAGATTCGCTGACAAGCTGGCAAGTATTTGTTTCAATTCGTCGTTTGTTTCTTCAATTGTTTCTACAAGTTAGAGCATCTAACGAGTCAAGGACACGTTGGCTTTTTTAATATTGATTCTTTAATATTCAATTCATTGATTAAGAGTTTTATATCGAACGAAGAGCATCTGGCGAATTAAGAATTACATTCATTTTTTTGACACTGACCAATGTTAAATTGTACATTTATTCATAAATTATTATATTTATATTATTACATTGATTGTGTTAAGTCATGCACTGATCAAGAGTTTAGTACCGAATGAAGAGCATAATTTAACAAAGAATTAATTTTTTAATATGCAGGATGTCCCGATCCGTGGTTAATCGACTTGGGGACGATTCTACACGTAAAAAAATGTGTCGAAAAGAAGAAATAAAATTTGTCCATTAAAACCTTCGTTTTCGAGAAAATCGAGTTTGAATATTTATTAATTACGTTATATTATACTTGAACTGTATTATGTTATATTTTGACTTGAATTATATATTATTTACTTGAATTATATATTATATTATATCATATATTGAAATGTAATTAACTTCATTTTAAATCCCAAATTTATTAATCCGTATATATATACATATAAAACATCGTATATGTTTAATTACTTTTTGGCCAACAGAAATAACTTAGTGCATCAACCCCTCCTAAAAACACACAGATACTCGATCTCTCCCAACGCATCCTAAAATTAATTCCTCCGATAGCCTCGGCCTATAAGGCTTGAGTCATTTCGTTCGCGTTGGACACAGTTTCCGCGCCAGCCAGGTCAGTGTACACGTAACCTATTTGCACGCGTGTGTAATTTCACCTGTATGTGTGTGTATGTGTGTGTGTACGCACACGTACTACAGAGGAGGACGATGTGAAAGGGACCTGTGTATCTGGCTGTATGGATGTCCAGTGGGCAAATACACGCTAGGTCAAGCACGAAGGCAGCAGAAACTGCTCGTGTCATTACTCTGTCGCGAGTCTCTCCGGTGAACCGGCGGGCTCCGGTTCGTGAACGAGGATCGTGAACGGCATTCGCTTCGTTATCGAAAGGGCGTGGTATCGTGATCGATTTTAACGCTATCCGGTCAATGACAGAGCGAGATACGTGTGTTTTCGATAACGAAGTTTCAACGGTGCGGCTTGTTATTAGACCCGCTGCCCCATAAAATCTGTTTGATCTGCCTGTCGATATTTGTTTGCCTTCTTCGCTGTAATAACGCGACTATTGTTCGACGGTTGTTAATAATGGCCACCACCGTGCTAACGAACACGTTCCTTCGTTCACGCTGATCATGAATATAGCGTCAGTGTGCGCATGCGACAAGCAAATATTTTTGAAGATCGGCGACGATTTGAAAGCGACTCGAACGTAAGTGAAATCGGGCAGTTCCGGAATATCGAGGAAAATACAGGTAGAAGGACATATTGAACAATGTAGGAAACATCGAGCAATTCGGAGATGTCGAGGAAGCGAGGTTCCTGATTCATTCCCTCACTGTTTAGCCCGAGGGAGTAAGTGTTTTCAGGAATCGGCAGCGAAATCGAAGAATATTCTTGATATTTGTTCTACACTTCGGTGCGAGCTCTGTAGTTCACTTCACACTTGACGATGTTCACTTGACTTTCTCTCAACGACTTACGTTCGAGCATTTAAAAACTATTATAGAATTTGTAAAATTTTCAAAGAACATCTGAAACGTTAAATCTGACTCCGAACTGCGGACAAAACGAAATGAACATTCGCGTGAAGCGAAACTCGCTTGCTCGTTAGACTTCGAGAGCTGCAGCTACGAATAAAACCAAAAATAAAACAAAACCACCAGTTCCCTGTCGGACATCCATCAATACCTGGAATCTGAAAATTTGAATTTACGCTCGAGCTCGCCAATACGGATGCAAATTCAACCTCGAGTTGCACGAATCTTAATGCGAATTATTCACAGAATTCGAAGAATAACAGAGAACGAATAATGGAGCGTGTAGAGTGAGTAAACAGTTTTTAAGTTTGTTCATACTTTGTGAAAGCTCTCTCTGTTTGAAACGCTTGTTGAAACACTACTAATTTAAGCGTTATTACAAAAGCAAATGAATAATCCCGCCTTGTGAGATACGTGCACGCAGTCAACGATGAACACTACGCCGCCTCGTCTGACCATTACCGCGTTTTTACTACTGGAATTTTTCCTACGTTGCAGCGTTAAATATTGCGCGTGCAAGTACATTCTTGCGTGGAAGATTTGGTGTCAGCTACAGTTAAGGATACATTATCCTAGGAAATGAGTATTGTATTTGCAGGAAACGTATATTAGTACAATATCGCGGATGATCTAAAAACTAGAAATTTATGCCACGTTCGCACTTCTGTTGGCGAACAGTTTTTTCCAAGAGCAGTATGGATACTTTAATAAACTAAAGATTATTGCAAGTTCACTTGCAACAATGAACAATCCATTAAAAAATCCGTTTGTGAACTAATAATGTGTATGAACGCATAGAAAATCTTACTTTGTAATGCCGCATTCACACTGCTGTTGGCAAACAGTTCGCGAGCAAATTTTCTCATCAAGAGCAGTGTAGATACTTTAGTGAACCAAAGATTACAGCGAGTTCACTTGCAACAACGAACAATCGATCAAAGAATTATTTATGAACTCGAAGTGTATGTGAACATACAGAGGGCCTTTGTAATGCCACGTTCACACTTCTGTTGGCGAACAATTGGCGAGCAGCGTGCTGGATCTAAATCAAGCAGAATTGCTCACCAACTGCAATGTGGATGCGATGCAGTTTCTATTAACGAGCAACTCGCAAACTGCTTGCGAGCAGTTTCACCCGGTGTGGATCCGGCATTACAACTTCAACTATGCAGTGATTTTTCAATTTTTTGAGACGACTCTCAATCTTTCAAACTCGCTCTGACTGATTTTTGATTTTTCGAATCTTTGGCCATTCGACTGTTCAACTGTTCGATTCATCAACTGTTGGACTTTTTCAATTATTTTAAAAGTTTTTCTGTACAATTTGTACAATCACGCCAATGTTTAGAAATCGATATTAATTTTGATAGATGTGCCTGTATCTATTTTGGCAATTGCAAAGAAAAGGAAAACCATGTTAATGTATCGGACACGATGATCGATTATATAATTTGAAAATTGCTCAAAAATTTGAAAACAAGATGTACTAATTATCAAACAACGAAATAAATGTTTTCATGGGCTAACAAAGTAAATGGAGTCAATATCGTTCTTCGATATCAGTACGAGGATGTATAAATAATTGAAAAATTACAGTGATCAGATTTTCGTAAATTGAAAATAAAATATTAATCGAGTAACGACAGAAATTTTTTCCATACGTTTTGACGATATTTTCATATGGTCGTAGTAAATGAACGAAGCAAATGAATATCATTAAATGCACGATGCACGAAAGCGATCCATCAAGGGAAAACAAAATTTAAAGTATATATGTACGTGAGTTTTCATCATACAACAAAGTTCGCAATCCTTTTCCAATGTTATTAATTTATTAATAACGATCAACGTCATACGAAAACAAATAAATAAATAAACGAATGGCAGAATAAAAAATTCGTAAATATCAAAATGATTTTTCCTCTGATACACTAGGTATTATAATGTTAAACGATTAAAGTCAAAATACGTAGTATGCGAGAAATGAATGAATCAAAAGTGAAACAAAAATGGTCAAATATTCCGAAATAATTCCTAGACTTTAAAATACGCAATACACGCGTGGAAGATGAATGATGCAAATGACCGAACCAATTTCTCTCCTGTTGCACTATTATTTTATTAAAATTAAAATTGAAACGTACGTCGCCGAATAAACTTTGAAATAATTCTTCTTTTTCCACGCCTAAACCACACGATACATGCGTGGAAAATAAATACAAATTGACAAATATCGAACTAATTTCTCTTTTGGCGTGCTATTATTTTACTAAACAATAATTAATAATTCTCTCTAGATTATGACAAATAAATGAATTGAAACGGAACCACAAAATCAAGTAATGAAGTCATTTCTTTAATACACATAAACACGATCAATCAATAGAATTTATATAATTCAAACAATTAAAATTGAAATGCACATCGCACGGAAATTAAATAAATCTTACAAAATAATTCTGTTTACGTATAATTCTCTGCCCCCCAGTAAAGTACGATAAACAAATGAATGAATAAACAAATTGAAACCAAAGTAACGACGAAGTAACAAGAAATAATCATTTCTTTGCTACACATCATAGGCACAAATTAATATCATTTATTGCAATCAACAGTGGTGAACGCGAAATATGTATAATGCCAAAATCGCGTGACACTCGACCAACGGCGGGTTCAACGCTACGAACATTTAATTGATGAATCGCCGATTGGTAATAACTTAAAAGCATCCGACCGAACGTCACGCCAACGTTGTGTCCCAGGATCGGCCAACGAATTAGCCTTAAACACGCGACTAATTTTAGACGGGCCATTAAATACATTTGTTGCCGGTTGACTCGGTTACCGAAACGAATTTTCGAAATCGAAAACCACCGGACTCGCGACTCGCTCGTTCTAATGGCGTTGATCGTCGATCGCAGAAACACGGCACGAATTTTCGACTCTCGCGAAATACGAGCATTTCGATAATTAATAATTACCGCGCGCGTTTCAATGATGATGCATTATTTAAGGCACTACTACTACTACTATCGTACGTGAAATTTGATGGACACTCACGTTAGAGTTGTTTGATCTTTCAGGCCTGGCCTCCAGGTTGATCTCCAGGTTGACCTGCCGGAGAGAAAAGAAAAGGCCAATTTTATACTTTTGTGGTTGCAATATTTGTGTTGTGCAAGTTTTCGCGTATACTGTATTTTTTTAAATATATTTTTCAATATATTCTAATGTACTTTTAATTTTTCGTTTATTACAGTATTTTACACGTGTATAATATTGTTCGAACTTCTTGATGAAATGACAAGAAATCAAAAGAGTTCAAAGAACGAATGTCTTTGAAAATATGACAATAATAATGCTAACATCGACGATTGCAAATTACTAGCGATTGTCCCGCTAGTCTAATATTCCGGAAATGAAGTCTCTACAAGCGCCAAGTTACAGACTATTTTTACGTGATAAAATTCAAACGATGAAAATCTCCCAATTTAACAAATTTCTCTACTCATCTATGATATTCCTCTTACTTCTCTCCCATAAATCCTAAAAAGTACTATCAAAATTGTTAAAAAAATATTAAAAAACTATAATATACTATAAAATTATAGAAGAACATAAAACTATAAAATTATAAAAACAAAGTCTCTGTGATCTGCAATTTACAACTCATTGACTAGACAAATTTTTCTGTAAAAAAAAAAAAAAGAAGAAGCCCGAAATCTCCGAAATAAGCAAATTGCCTCTGTATTTCGCCTCGTTTTGCCTCTTCCCTTCTTTCTTCTCGTGAAATTTTAAAACAGTTTTAAAAGCAAGGTCTCCGCATCAGCGCCATCAACTCGGCAAATTTTTTTCTATAAAAAACCACGAAACCACAAAAGTCTTGAATTTCTAAAATAATAGCGAATGTCCACCGTTTCTCTCTCGCGGCCGCTCGACTCGAGGAATTTTTCAAAGGAAAAAAAGAAAGAAAGCGCAAAATTCCAAAACAATCACCTGAAACGAACGAGTCAGCTCGCCAGTTTTTTTTTTTCGATTGATTTCACGAAATCGGGGAATCGCGAGGAAGTGTTCGATCCGTGTCGGACACAATTAATTCCGTGGCGCATACCATTAAACGCGACACGGCTGGGATTATTATTCTAATTAATGTACGGGAGGCCGGCGATACGCGCGTATTAGCGCGCGACTGTTGCTCTATTAAATGCGCCGCCATGGCCGGGGCCGAATTTAAATTTCAAATCGGCCCGGCTTCCGCGATCCGCTCCCGTGCCGGGAGAGGGATCCTGTACCCCCCCCCCTTTTTCACCTATGGCCGACGATCGATACCCATCGTTTCGGCCTTCTTTCCTTCTTTTTTTTCT
>NIPQ01092355.1:0-12228 GCA_002806875.1 Lepidotrigona ventralis hoosana | reverse complement strand
TCTGTCGATGAAAGAGTGATACGTAGCCGTACGCACGCAGAAGATTTATCGAATCTTTGTCGTCCCAGTCATGTTTCACGCGTTGGATCTTTACGACTGGCTGATTCGTGAGAGGAAGAACAGTGCAGTTTTACACCCTGTCGTATGCTATTTTTCCAACGAGGCGGATACTTTTTTACGAGGCGATCGACGAACGCGCCGAGGGAGATGCTGGCAGTGGTGGTTTTAAATTTGCATCCCCGTGTCTCGCCACGTTTAAGCGGGCTGCGCAACGTTCGGCAGCAAGTTGCAGGCCTCGTGTGAACGACCCAGGGCCTCATACGAAATGTAAATATTTGCACGTGAGAGCAGCTGTCAGTGAAGGGGAGTATTCGCTTTTTCAGGTAATAGCCCCGATATACCGTGGGGGCGTCTTGCCTGCTACACCCGCGATACGTTATCCTGCCACCGGCAGGATTTCCTTCGCCCCTTCTCTGCAGATCTTTTTGGCACGAGGTGGTTCCGCAGTTGTACGAACAATTTTCTGTTTAAATGAAATAGTTGCGTCGATGAATGAATGTTCACTTTGAAATAAGTGAAAAGCGCCGTACGATCGTACTTTTCGTACGTTGTTTAAATAGGAAATCTAAAGAGAACTAGAGAGGCAATTGATTGTTATTTAATGAAGCACTTCGTCCAACGAGTTATAAGCCAAACTAGAAGCAATCCCTTGTTAATATTTAATCATAAACCAAGCGAGCGAACCTACCAGAAGGAAGTAAATTCCGAAAGGAAAGTTTCGAAACTCAGAAGTTTCAACTTGACTAGCCAATAAGTCACGAGTCCGAACTAAGCGTTCAATCGTAAATCATCTGGCGGTGAATCTTCGAAAGAAAATCCAAAGAAAGCCGGAGCTCTAATTGATCTAGAAGACAGTTCTAATTGACCAGATCTAATTGACTAGAGACAGATCAGATCTGACTCATCCGACAGGTTACAAATTAAATCAGAGAAGCAACTGCCTGCCGATATGTTCAATCATGACCGGCATCGAGTCTGCGAAGGAAGGATGTTCGAAGAAAAACAGTTCTAATTGACTGCTACCTATCACGTGGCCGCGATAGACGTCGTCGCCAAGTCACGAATCTTACGACCAGAAGCATCTCCCTCGCTAATGACCAATCGTAAATCAACTCGCGCCAAACGAACGAAAGAAACGTTCAAAAAGAGAAGAGCGCTTTCTTCAAGATCAAAGTTCTAATTGACTGCTGTTTTAACGGACGGAGAGGACTCGATGGTCTCGATGGTCATGCTCGGATCAGCAACCAGTAGGCGAACAACAGGCGGATCAGGCGGTCCCAATAGGGTGATACGTGATTTTTCCACTTCGCCGTGCCCCTTCCATGGACCGATCGTGGCACTCGCGGAGGATACACTTGGCGCGGCTTGCCGGTCCCGGCGACGGAGTAGTTTTCTGGCGCTGGTTGGCGGTGCAGCTGTTTCCAGACTGGAGCGGCCGCCTGGCTGGAAGTTCAGTCTCGTTGCGACCGTCGGCGAGGTCGTGTCGTAGCCTGCCGTTTTTGCGGCCGCGCTTCTTGCCTTCTCGCCACGTGCTGCGCCTCTTCCTCTCTCTTTCTCTCTCTCTTTTTCATTCTTTCTCTCTCCCTCTCTCTCTCTCTCTCTCTGTTCTGTCGCAGTCTCGTCTCAGACAACCGACACAACATCTCGGAACCGGCTCCCGGCTCCGAAACTCACCACGCGACGTGCACGTCGCGCTCACCATCCAGCGAACGCCTCTGGCCAACGAGGAGGAGACTCGGGAGGGCTCAGACTTCATCGAGACTAGCCAGTGAGTAGAAAATTCGACTCTGCCTTTCGTTTCGTTCGCGATCGCGANTGGTTACAAAAAAAAAAAAAAAAAAGAAAGAAAAAGAAGAAAAGAAGAAAGAAGAAGGGAAAAAAAAGACAAACAACGAGGGTAACGACAAAAAAGCGCGGAGACAGAGAGAAAGAGAGGGACCATGGTGTTCTCCAACGACAGTTTCATTCCATCGTTGTCAACGTCAAGAGTATTCTTCTGCTTCGCAACTCGCCACCCCTTACCCCCATACTTCTTATTTGCGGAGCTCGTCCACCAAGCCATCCACCTCTCTTCTAACCTTCATTCATCCGTGTCTCGCTCTCACGCGCGACACCTTTTTTCTACCAGCCATTCCATCACCTTAGGTCGTCGCCTACGACGGACCAACCATACGTTCTTTCTTCATTCGTTCTCGTTCCCATGCGAGTTCGCCAGAATCTTACCCGCGACTCTCCTCTTGTCTGTTCTCGGCAATTTCATCTCGGCTGCGCTGATCATCCGAGTTTAAAGGGACAAGATGATATTATTCGTGTGAAACCAATATTATTCGTCCCTGGAGATTGCATAAAACAGGCAATACAATTCTCTCTGAAAATGCGTTTTCCATCAAAACTCGATAGTCATACGAATCTCTAAAAAAATATTCCCCAACGCCGGAAGAGGGAAAATCCGCCGATAAAATTTCGCCTGTTCGACTGTTCGCGCATAATAAAGTCCAATTAAAAGCAATTAATTGCGCCGCCGTTATCTCGGAACAGTTTGGACAGGTTCCAAGAACTGTACGTGTACGCGTTGAATAATACACGTTCGCGAGCCCTCTCGGCTTCGTATCGTTATTTGTAAGGAAGACGAGTGCGTAGAGAGCAGAACAGGTATCACATATCGAGCTAACTGCGGGGCGGAAAAATGCTAGTCCTTGAAAATTATTTACCACGCGTTTTTCGCCTCGACGATGAAAATTTCGAGAAACGTTCGCGACGTAACAGAAACTTTCGAGAACCGCACGTTTTAGCGAACGCATTCGCTGGGAATAACTGAGCGTTGGTACCGATGCATTAAGGTCCTTGAACCCGGCAGCGTTTCAAGATCCGCCAGGCCGTTAGGCAAATTTCTAACAGCGGTGGCGCGCTATAAATCCTGTAACGTTCCCGCGAACGAACTGATATTAATTAACGTGAAAGCTGCCGCGGGAGAGAAAATGTTTCTCGCGCGTCGCGCATCAAATATACACCCTTTGCAATTACCGTGTCGAGAACGTTGGCTGCCACCTCCTCTTCCCGCGAAATTGATCACGAAACAAGACGCCGAGTTGTGCGATTAACCAATTACAAACGAATTGCATTACAGAGACACAGCTGCGACAGAGTCGACGTTCTTGCGAGAGACAAAAAAAGAGGAGAAGTGCAGTTCGAATGATACAGCACCTGGATGTTGAATTAGGATCACTCGAAACTTTACTGAACTTAAAACTTTCTCGAGTTGGCGAAGTTTATCAAACGTTAAGGTGTTATGTATGTACTAATGTGACTAACAATTTGTATCCATTTCAAACATTAGCATCCCAACTATGCTTTCGACACATTTTGAATTTTCATTTTCAAAGTGGATAGATATAATTATGGCGTGTGGCATGATTAAATTTTTGATTCTCGAGTTGGCGAAGTTTATCAAACGTCGAGGTGTTATGTATGTACTAATGTGACTAACAATTCGTATCCAAAGTGGATAGATATAATTATGGCGTGTGACATGATTAAATTTTTGATTCATTTTCTCTGTTACTTGACTCAAGTGAATGCATACACAGCGAAGAAATCCGACGTTAAAACAAGTCAAATGATTGTCACGTCAAGATATACGTATGTGGTCCCGATTCGATGGTCCAGTCAGTATCACAGTAAACAATTTCCTTGGTAAAACGATGATTCGCGACGTGGAGCATTTACGCCGCAAATTCCATTCATTTGGCTGAAATACCAAACCGCGGCTCGTGTGAGAAAGCCGATCCCATTGATGCACGTGATCTACCAAGATACGAAGCGTTCTCGGTTCAGTGAAAAATTCCTATTACCCGCCACAGGGAATTTTCATTCCCTCGAATACTTCCGCGTTATTTCTATTTCCGCGAACCTCCTCCCCCTTTTTTCTCGTTTTTCTCTCTTCTTACACCGTTATCGTAGAATCGGCCGATTTGACCGCGTTTTCTGACAGAGCAGAAATAATATATCGCCAGTCAGACGGCCGTGTACTCCCGGAGATCCTGGTATTCTACAGACAGGCTGGCTGACCCGTTATTTATCGTCAATTGAAATTCGAAGACTGCGACGCGCCGTGGAATTTCATTAAAATTATGACTCAGATATTGGAACGCGACGGAAGCGCGCGCGTGAAGGCTCGTTTACGGAACGTGAATTGACTCGACGAGTCTCCTCCGTCAGCACATCTCTCTTCCTCTCTCTCTCTCCCTTCTTTCCCTCCTCTCTCTCTCTCTCTACTTGTGGAATGTATACCTGCACACATGCGACGCATCCTTTCACGACGACGATGCTCTATAATGCGCGCGGGCCTGCACAAAGCTTCCCGGTCTGTTTCAGAAATTGTCCAACCAATATCCTCTCTGCGTTCACGACGTTGCGATCACTTTCAGAAATTTCCCACCGTGAGCTGCCGCAGCTACGTAAAGATCATTTTCATTTTTATTTACGAGATACAATGTGAGCCGACATGTCATGCCGGTTTTCGTTAGCTTGATACCAATCCTCCGCGTTCCAAGATCTCACAATCAGACAGAGATTCCCTCGCTTTAAACGACTTTGACAGAGACAATTTCAGATCTATCGAATTGATCTATCGGAAATTGTCATCCAACGCGAACTGGAGTAGAGTTTGTCGAAAGTATCTTTATCCTGGGACGATTTCGGATCCGTGAAACTCGCTTTTCGAAGTACGTAAGTTCCCCGCGATAGGAGATTTTCGGGATTCTACGGTTGTTAGGGGACCTTCGAAGGTTTTAGCGAAACTAAAGATCATCGAAAGCCGAAAATTGCTAAGCTTCTCGGAACTATTCGGATTCCCGAATTACTGCGGCATCCAGGGGATCGCCGGGATCGTCGAGATGTGAGAACGCTCAAAATCTCCGGGGATTTTGGCATTCTCTCATAACATCAAGGTGATCCACATCCGAGTTCCGCGAATTCGACGCGAGTTCGTTTGTACCGTCGTTAAGTTTGATGAGATCTCTAGTAGCGATTTCTCTACACCCTCGGCCGTGGTTCCGTGGTTCCACGAACGTGTCACGCTCCAATTTTCTAAATCCAAGAGGCTCCTAATCAAGTTCCATACGCTCGAATGTGCGAATTCCGATAAACTTTCTCGAGGTCGGAATCGCTACAAAGGTTGAATGCAATTAAATGTTTTCGCACGCTAACTTGCTCCCAGTAATTTTTTTTCAAATTTAAAACAACTGTATTCAGTTAATTCTGTAAAAGTCAGAATAACTCCGATCGATCGCCACGAACTTCAAGCGATACAATTTACAGCGACACCAATTTAATCTTGTATCCTCTAACTCGCACTGCTAATTTTCCGAGTCCTTTAACTGAAAGAGCTCTACGCTAAACTCGCTATTCGTGGATTCGGTCAGCGCTCGCCAAGTGAAAATGATGCAACTCTCAGAGCGATATCAATTGAATGTTTCACGCTGTAAATTCTCCGAGTTCAGCATAACTCTAAAATAAACTCTAAACCGAGCACTGTGAACGCGGTTCCCGGTCAACTTTTCACCGAGTCAAAACGTCGCGTCGATCGATCGCTGCGAGCCACAGGCGATGCCAATTGAATTTTACAAATCAGAACTGGCTGCGATCGGCTTTTATAAACTCGAGATGATCGGAGTTCGGTCGCACGAGGTTCGATACGATTTATACTCTGTCACCGTGAGTCCGACATTGCGTATAACGAATCCCACAGGGACCGATCGTTGTTTGTATTGTATGAATATAGAGATCCGTGGATATATGTCTGTATCAGGTTCGATTAATCCGAGAGTATCTATAACTAGTGTCACTCGCTCGACTCGCACTTATGCGTAAAAAAAATCTGTAAGAAAAAAATCCTATCGGATTTCAATCGGATTTTGTATCGATTTATAGACTATCATTGAGGAATTAAAATGTTTAAAAGAGGCTTTCGCGAAGACTCCGATCGAATTCAATGTTATCTACATTTAAATCTCCAAGATTGGCCATTATTGTTCTACATTCTAATTTCCACACTTAAAATGTAAATATTTTACAGGTAGAAAATTCGTAGGTGCATTCGCAGAGGAAAAGAATTTAACAAAAAGAATTTATCGCGTCGCGTCATCGTCAGTAACACGACAAGATACGTATCGTATTTGCGCAGAAGATACATGCAAACGGTTTTGAGCGCTGTTCAATTCGAGCGAATCGTAAACGTATACCTGACATGTGAGAAAAATCGAGAGAGAAAGAGAGGGTGATTTCTAGTTTACGAGGCTGGATAGATATATTTTTACAGCGGGCAAGATCACTGACCGAATGGAGGCGGCAGTAACCGGGCCCTCGGGCTATTCGCGGGGAATCCGCACCGTTTCACTTTATCGCCCCGTTGTCAGGCTATCCTGAAAATACGGAAACGTCACTGCACCCTTGGGGGTTTCTTCGCGGCAGTCAAGCCCGCAGCGCTGGAACGAAAATATAAACTCCAAGCCAGGGTAGAGAGAAAGCCCCGGCATTCGGACGAAATTCGTCGGAAAATTTCGTGAAAATCGCGCGTGCCAGCCATCCTATTAAAGGTATCGCGCGTGGTCTTTATCGACCCGTCTAGAAATACCACGAATCCCATCTTTCTCGTATACCAAGGCCATCGTTTCGAGTTTTTGACACTCGCGAATGTTTTATCTACTCGGAGTCGTTGCCTGCAAATTTCCCCTTTTGTTTCTCTCTCTCTTTCTCTGTCCCTCTTCCTCCGCTTTCTCTCCTTTTCCCCACATTTGACACTCTTATTACGAAACGTGTCTAAGAGAATATGAAATTTGGTTCCGCGAGTTCCGACATGCCTTTGTACTGACGTGTAGAGACGCGTAATTGGTTTTCGACTAGTGCAGCTAACTTTCACCGGAGTATACACCGCTTCAAACGCGTTATCGGCCGACGAGTTTTTCTAATCCGGCAACTGAGCGTTTTGCATTTTAACGACAACCGGGATAAATGGAAATAGAACGAGAGAGAGAGAGAGAGAGAGAGAGAGAGAGCAAAGAGTTAATGTATCAAAGTATGCATTATTAAACGAGTAGGGAATTCTCTGTTGTAATTCGTGCAAAAAAAAAAGTTCCTCGTCGAATTTTATACCGGCTAAAAAAAAGAAAAAAAAAATTCGAATAAAAGTAAATCACGACGGAAAAGGGAAATGAAATTTTCCGCCGAACTTTCCGCAAGTCTGGCGTTCTCTGTTTAATGTCCATAAACAATTTCCACTGTCCGCGCTCGCTACCGTTTCTCTCTAACGTTTTCAGTTTTTTCTCTCTTTCTCTCTCTCTCTTTTTTTTTTCAACTTGGTGCGGAATATCTGTTTTACAACCGGCGAATCCTCGAAATAAATGAAGTTTACGCGGCTCGAGTGTAGTATGTACTTCGTTCGAAACATATCGAATGGAAACGCGGCTCGCGGCGTACCTTTTTACTTTTTCCTTCGCGCCAGCTGCAGACTCTGCCGAGTGAAGAGATAAAAACCGAAAGTTGATAAAGGAACGGAACCAGGGGAGACATCGGCGAGGAATTTCCTCGCGTCGAACTTCGTCACGGGTTGTGTTTTTATCGGGAAGTTCGAGGCTAACCGAGTTTCGATTGTCGAAAAGAGACCGCCATATTTACCACGTCGATTTTCGACACTACTCGGCTCCGGCTAACAGTGGCCATAACACAAGAGAGACAGAGAGAGAGAGAGAGAGCAAGTATCCATCCAGCCTAATTCATTGCACATTGCAACTTTCTGAAATAGCTGGCCGGTCGCAATGTAGCAAACTGCCTGAACGTAATAAGAGAACCGAAGGAATATTAACTCGTCTTGGTTTACCGTCCGGAGAAAATATTTATCGTGAGCTGCTCGTTTACTTTACTTGTCGACGGAGTTCTCAAGCGAAAGTTCAAATCCCTTCGCCAGTTGCGTTACAGAGGATATAATAATCGGACCAAAGAACCGGATTGTTATGCAACGGGCGAGCGAGTTCACGGATTTATAGTCGGCCGGAGGAAAAGAAACGTATCAACGAAACGTACAAAGCAGTCAAACGCTTTTTTTGTCTGAAAGAAGGATGGTACACGTAGTTGAAATAGAATCATGACAGGTAATTAAGTTAGCTCCGCTGAGAAGGTTGGTCCGTTCCTTCGCGTAGAATCATCGAGGAAAAAATTAAAAGGCGAGCTTCTGAAACTTTGAGAAGAACTTACGGGTCGAAGGATTGCGAGATATAATTTTACAAAGCTCAGAAAGAGAGAGAGAGAGACAGAGAGAGACAGAGAGAGAGAAAAAAAAAGTCGTCTCAAAGAGAGAATCAGCGCGTCCAAGTTCGACGAAAGACGAATTGATAAAAAAAATTTCGAATCGGTATGTTATACGAGGAACAGGTTGCGACGTTAAGCTCACGGTGAAATTTCACCAGGACGAAGGGATCTTGTCGACGAAATAACAAAGGCGGACAAAATCTTTGCTACGCTCAACCTCGTGCACTGCTGCTGGTAACACGCTGTAAGACAAATATTTTTCAAACTACGAGGGAATTATTCGGATGGTAGTAAACGGTCGCCGTTGTGGGCCACGTGCGCGTCGGCGAATACGCGTCCTGAGAATATGCCATAGCATGTTCGAAGAACACCACCGAGAAACCGAGAGACGCTCGAATCTCCAGCCGAATTTACAAGCAAATTGGCCGTGGGAAGAAAACGAGCAACGCCAAGCGCAAGATATATCACTCGAAATGAAATCTTTCGAATCGTGTTCCAGCGCGAACGAGCGATTTATAAGAGCGTTCTCAGGCGTTATCGATGCTCGTATTCCTAGAATACGAGAGTGAAAAAAACACGCGGGAGGTTCGACGCGGAAAGAGCAGCCTCTAAATAGCGATACGTGCTTCCATTGCGGCCGATTCGAGAAATGTCTCCCTTGTTAAAGTCCGACAGGGAAAGGAAACGTCAATCTGAACGTTTTCGACGACTCGAACAATTTTTTCCCCGGTTTTTTTTTCGAATTTCCGTTTCTTTTCTCTCTCTCTCTCTCTCTCTCTCTTCTTTTCTTTTTCGTTGTTTACGATGTTTCGTACGGGTACGCGTGGGCCTATTGTCGCGCGATGTCGCGCGCAATTCCCGGCGGACAGCCGAGAATGCAATAACGTCAGTACGCTAATGTTCGCGGAAATAATGTATTGCCGCTGGTAGTGTAAATTTCGCCCACTAGCTGGTCGATACAGCGTAAATATGCGTTAAGGGGAAAGCTGAATGGTGGTACAGAGGAGGCATGCTCCGCGCCCGTGTACGTTCGTCCGTATCAATGGCCACGGTTAATGTGTGCGCGCTTGTGTGTGTGTGTATGTGTATGTTGTGTGTGTGTGTGAACGCAGAACACCGTAAATGTGTGAACGCGAAGCGCAAGTCAGCGGGAAGATGAGAGGACGTGCAGCGGGGGCGAGGGGCGTGCGTGGTGTAATGGCCTGCTACCGAGGGTGCATTAAGGCGGTTTATGTACGCGAAGAGGTATGAGGTCTTTTAACCCGACTCAAATGCTGGTTTCATTGAAACCGTAGTAGTATATTCCGGGTGTAGCGTTATGTCCAATAATCAATTTGGATGGTTCATTAAAACGACGTGAAAGTCGACCGGATGAGTTCCGATTATAGATAACGCGTCGTATTAATTCGCACAGGACGTGAAACTGTCGTTCTCACGGGAAATAACAGAACGCTGAGCTCCGGATTATATAGGGAATAAAATTTTTTCATCGATTTAAAAAAAAAAAAAAAAAAAGAAAAAACGAGAAAAAGAAAATGATAAAAGAGAGAGACGAATTCGCGATAACTCGGCCTCGCAGGGAAGTTCGTTTCTACTCTCGCTTGCATTATTCCTGCCTCATTAACGATGCGTAAAATTCAAAGGTAAAATTTCGCTCGATTTCAAAAGTATATCTCGCGTCAAAGCGCGGTACTTGCTACCTTCTATAATCTTTCGATCACCATCGTCGTTGTCCGTACGGATTAATAACGGCAAATGACGCTGCTGGAAACCGACGATGACGAGTTGAACATCCTATGGCCGCTAGTTAGAAAGTTCCCCGTTTCCCCGTGTATAAACACGTAGCACGTTATCAACCCCACGGTGGGGTTATTACACAGGATCCGAAAACGGAACGTAATGAAAGCCATCGAGCGGCGTGGAACCGCTGAATTCAGCGTGAAAACGAGTTCTGCTTACGGTTTAGGGGCCTGGACAAAAGAAGAAAAGTTACAGCAANCCCCCCCCCCCCCCCCCCCCCCCCCCCCCCCCCCCCCCCCCCCCCCAGTAAGGGATCTTTTCTATTAAATCGTTACCGAGGCTTTTGTTGCGCCGGCACAATGGACAAAACAGAGATAAAAGAAAATGAATGGACGGCGTGTCATTTACAGGGAACGATGATGCACTCTCACGGTAGGTGCATTAAGGTGGTTTATGCACGCGAAGAGGATCATCCACTTTCAGGTCTGTCGCTGTCTCTCTGAAACCGCGACGGATTATGAAGGTAGTAAAACGTTTAAATCGATAACCGGCTGAAGTCGCTCCGCCGTAGGGACCACGTCTTACGTCCGCGATAGAAAATTGTTCTCCGTTGTTCGTCGTCCAAAGATAAATCGATGGTTCCGCGTCGCATTTGAATATCGTATGAAAGGTCTACAAACGTTTTCGTCAATACATACGTTTTCGTTTTCGTTTTCGGCGTGCGCCAGTACACACCAACGTCAGTACAGCCAAAGAATGAAACGTGACAAATGAAATGAGTTATTTGCTGCTCCTTTCTTTTTTTTTTTCTTTCTTGTTTTGCACGCCGTCCACGTACTCGATAAATCACATTTCGAAAATGTTTTCGACAGCGAAATTTTATGACGAGCAGAATTTATTGTCAACGGCGATAAACGATTCCGTTTGAACGAACGTTTCGACGCGACGAGATCGACAACGTGACTGATAATCGATTTGTAATTTGCTGCTACGGGAAACCGGTCGAACGATAACTAACGAGATCGCGTTTCTTACGTTTTACCTCGTAACAGGTGTCGAAGTAAAACGTGTCAAACATAGTGTCAAGAGCGTGAATATCTATAGAGATGGAAAGGAAATCTATCAGCTAGGCGAAAATCCGTTTAAAAAGCTCGAAAGTTATTTACGCGCTGGCGATCTACGCTCACGAAGGAAGAGTTGATCCTCTTTCAAATCTGGTAATCAAGTTGCGCCGACGACAACCAACGATAAATGCGAAGCAAGACGTTTGAATCGATTGAAGCGCGGCATTGATTCTACGCTGACTGTAATTTTCGCGACTTGTTTTCTTTCTTTTTTGTCTTAGGACACAGCTCGCGAGTGGCGCTCTTATGCGTGTACTTGACGAGAAACGACGAATTTTATCGAACGGTTACATCATACGGCGCAGAGCAAATGGCTCGCCGATTCATCTTCGCCGGATTCAATGCACTACATACCTCTCCGCTTTTGCAGGGCTACCAATCATAATTCGAAGCCGCGCCAGAGAATATCGAACGAACACGGGAAAGGGGAGGCGTTATAGCTCGGGTGGAAATTCCTGGGGCATCCCCCTTCCCTCCGGGAGGAGGAGGAGGAGGAGGAAAGAGGAGAGAAAAAAGGTGGATTCCAGCCCGGACAGATCGGAGCTTATTCTAATTTATATTGGCACGAATTAAAGGATTACGTTATAACCGAGAGTGAATTATGGGCCACGTTATATCCGTTCCGATATATCGATCCGGCAGCAACGGCCAAAACCAACGGTGGGCCGATACTCACGTTCTACCGTGGAACACTTTTAACTCGGCGCGATTCGCGGCCATTCGAACGATTACACACATAGGCCGGACGCGTTATACTTTGCTGGAATTAAACGCGAGACGAGCATGTGTTACTTTCCATCAGACCTTTATTTGCCCGTGCGTTTGCCGGGCAAATTGAAAACAAATTAAATTCCTGAAACTGATTGTACGCCGCGCCTCTATACAATTAATGTAAAACTGTCCTGTAATCCGGCCGGATCGGTTCTGCATGGTGATTGGAGATGCGACACAGGCTGATGTAAATACAGAGTCGGCCACTTTGGGGGAGAGAAGAAAAAAA
>NIPQ01092354.1:0-13009 GCA_002806875.1 Lepidotrigona ventralis hoosana | reverse complement strand
TAATAAGGCGATTACGAATTACCTATATCATTATTCCTAATTAATTATTGAGAGATTTAAAAAAAAAAAACAAATGAAGATGAAATGATGCTTCTATACATTGATATATGCATCTCTTTTAGAAGAGAAAAAAAAATATTGATAGTTCTCTGCCGTTAATGGGAAGTTGGCCTGCTAAAAGCGTTCTCTATTGTATCTATTTACTATTCAAATAAATATGGTTTATCGCAATGTATCCAACTTGACCTCTTCATTTCCAAAACATTTTCTTTCCTTTAAAAACTGTATGTATAGTACACTATATGGGGATTAAAAATAAGCATGAATGACCTAATTGATTAGTCATTACTTGCATAAGTGTCAATTAGTTTAACCTAAACCGACATTGATATTTTTGTTAGTGTTAATAACTTTCAAGAAAATTTTCGACGTTCTTAGAATCGTTATTTGAGAAAGATGAAGAATGATACTTTTAAGATCTCAGGAAGAATGATGATATATGAAGAACATTCATTCATATTATGTAATTTTTATTGTATTTTTTGTTTATATTCTTATATTATTTTTATTAGTATATTTTTATTAATGAATGAATTTTATTCTTGAATTAATATCTTTTTTAAATATATCAGTGCATTTTTTTTTTTGTAATTTCTGTCAAAAATGAATGCAATATTCGTACTCAAAACAAGTAGAATGACATATTATATATGCTGAAAACGGACGGGATAAGAGTAAAATTCAGTTCAATTTATTTGAAAATTTTTGTAAATAAAAAATGATGACAATGAGGAATAAAAATGTAATTATAATAATGAATAAACATATAAATTGCTTATTGTGACCTGCCTGCGGATTAAGAATATCATAGGGATCAGAATTATTTGTTTGTCTATTGTATTTACGTATAGAATAGCAATAGATGAAAACAAATGACGATTCTGTGGTTAAACTGTACTTTAATTTATTCATTGTAATAACATCGTACAACATCGATTGTATATCATCATATATACTGAATATTTGCATAAATTGTCTACATTTGGTTAAGGTTATGCATAAAACTTACTGAAGAGGCACGCTTATCGTGTTGGTTACAAACTTGCGTATCGATAGTTGCTTCATTCGATTTATCGATACCGAATATCGTAACTGAAAGTATCGAATATATACTCGTATCATTCTCGTATTTACTAGATCGAAATATCCCTAGTTCCTAGTCCCTAGTCCCTAGTCCCTAGTTCCTAGTCCCTAGTCCCTAGTTCCTAGTCCCTAGTCCCTAGTCGCGTTTTTACAGTCGACTGACTGCCGACGTACATTCTGGATACTTTGTCATCAATTTATTCGCTCGACGCATCCTAGTCCCTAGTTCCTAGTCCCTAGTCCCTAGTTCCTAGTCCCTAGTCCCTAGTCGCGTTTTTACAGTCGACTGACTGCCGACGTACATTCTGGATACTTTGTCATCAATTTATTCGCTCGACGCAACGTATTTCTTATTCGTTCGGACTTTACGGTAGTTTATAGCAAGAGTGAAAACTACGCTTAGCGCTCGTTTATTCGACGTTCGAACTGTAAAATATGTGTTTATTATCCTCTTATTAACTCGTACTTGGTTCACGCCATTTTAGTCTGTCACCAAACGTGCGGAAATAAAATTTAGTGCCTCTCTTCTTGTATTTCTCCTCGCCGGTGGAAACAATAGAACAAATAGAGTATTCGACAAACATTCCATCGTATCGTGAACGTCGTTTCACCGTGAATTCGTGACCAAGATTGGTGAGTGGAATTCGTTTTTCCCAACGTTATCGTTGCCATCGAATCGTTGTACATTGTCATTTCACCGACAAAATATTGTACAAACTGAACCTCTGAAAACCTGCTTCTCCAATGTAAAAAAATTCTTTTCAAGGTTTATCTTCAACGTACATATCGAGGCATTGTGCCCCTTATTAAGAAAGGGGGATGATACACTGAATAGAAAAGAATTCCTGCGTGGACCGTTCACAAGGGTAAGTTTTCGATTATCGTCAAATTTTCGAATATGAAATTTATGTTAGTGGCCGTATGGAGAGTATAATTTGACTGTCCGATTTTCAATCGCCACACCTTCGATCACAGGCCGGAAGCAAATGATTTTAACTTTGTGTTCGTAAAATTCTGCGGAACCATGACAGAAAACCAGTGACCATGACGATGATTCTGATGATAATTATTCCTATTCTAATAGATTTAGAAAGGAACGTGTTTCATTGGATTTTCACTAATTCGCCGAAAGAAATCGAACTTCCGCTGTAATAATAAGAGATCAGTTCGCGATGTCATTATTCTGTTATGCATTTTATATGTACCANAAGCAAATGATTTTAACTTTGTGTTCGTAAAATTCTGCGGAACCATGACAGAAAACCAGTGACCATGACGATGATTCTGATGATAATTATTCCTATTCTAATAGATTTAGAAAGGAACGTGTTTCATTGGATTTTCACTAATTCGCCGAAAGAAATCGAACTTCCGCTGTAATAATAAGAGATCAGTTCGCGATGTCATTATTCTGTTATGCATTTTATATGTACCACTACATAAATGCATATAGATAAGGGAGGATTAACTATATACATTATAAAATATCAGATAACTGGAGATCGGTTTATAAGGAATTTCAATTTATTTTTAAGCTTAATCTTCTTGCTTATAAATATTCCTTTACATAAATGCATATAGATAAGGGAGGATTAACTATATACATTATAAAATATCAGATAACTGGAGATCGGTTTATAAGGAATTTCAATTTATTTTTAAGCTTAATCTTCTTGCTTATAAATATTCCTGATCTTCCCATTTATCCTGTGTATATTTGAAACTCGAATTTCTAACCTGCCATATTATGAAACTCGAATTTCTAACCTCTAAAATGCTAGAAAACTCTGGAATGGTTCGAAGAAGTAGTTCAATTATTTGTTCGGATTTCAAAGATCTACACAATGGATTTCCTAATTAGTGTTCTGTAAATCATCATCGCGGTTCATTATGCAGTTATGTGATATGAATCACAATCAGCGTTCAGCCGTTATTCTTTACAAATATAGATCTTCAAGTATTTCACGTTGTGACTACCATTTGTAGCTGAAAATTTCATTGTGCTCACACTTGTACTGTCACTGACCTGCTTCCATTGTACTTTTGAAAATGCGATTCCAAATTTTTTCTTACCAAGTTATAAATTCCTGACTACGTGCATAAGTTAGTAAACGTAAATTATAATCTCGTTACTCAATTTCTTTCTAACCTAAAATTGCAAATTTTTATATTTAAGAGAAATTAGTTTTTGTATTTTTGTTTTTGTAATAGTGCCGCGTGACGTACAATTACATTAAACCTGTAATGCACGTATTGTTTATCTTCTTTTATATCAAAAGTTTACGCACGTGCTCTTCCCAATCGTTTTATAGATTTGTGATACATATATACAGCTATTAGGGTAGTATTCTTAAATCAATTGTGACAATATTATTTTCCCAAGCATCCTTTTTTATACTACTATATCTTATTTGTTAATTTACTCAATTACGTGTACTAACTTGTTTCGTATTTTCTTCAACATATCGATCGTTTTTACGATAGTAAAGGGCGAGTAAAATTTGTACAAGTGAGTGAGTATTTAAAAAAATCGTTCGATCGATGATAATGTTCTCATCAGCAGATTCGTCGCATTAAATTCGTGAAAGCATGTGCTGAGTAGATGCACTTCTACGAACGGGTGCGCACATGGTATAGTACTTGTAATGTTCTGTCGTCATGGCGTGACTCATCGGCTACAGTTGTTCTCTATTCCCCTTGAAGCGAAAGAAGGATTGCGAAAACTATGCACGTTTCTTGCAGCCTGAGAGTCTCGAAATGTTTCACAAACGAAATTCATTACTTCAAAAATAATTATCACCATTCCTTTGTATAGGTATTTGTTTACATAATACGTATCTATCAATTATTACTACGACATGCTTTTCATGCCTCTGCATTACGTGTATCATTTTAATACTAGTCGCGATGAGAAAAAGGTAATTTAAATCCTACAATTAACACTCTATAATTATTTTGAACTTCAGAATTTGAAGGTTATGGAAATTTTTTACTTTTAAAAATAAATGAAAGAATGTTTGATTTTATGTATTAGTCTCAGCGTTATTTAGAAATATCATTTGCCTAGTTATCTGAAAATATTAATGTATTTCAAGAAACAAAAGTATATTTAACTATTATTATAAAATTGGTGACGTGGCATCAGACTCTTACACTGCACTGTCCATTTCACTTTATAAAGTATTCGAGCGGGAGAAATTGTAAAAGGTGGACGCAGATAGGTGTCTCCTCTGTGAAGTGTTAAGTGTCATACATGCGTGGCACCCTCTCTTAGAGGTTTCATTCATCGCACCCTTACGCACCCTCCGGTTATTCCTACTGACCGACTGACGTTTATTTGCGTATGTGGCCGTAGTGACGCTAAGCACGAAACTTTTCTTAATGTAGAAACGGATCATTCATTTTGTTGTGCATACCTGGCGTGGACATACCGGTGTGGACTTACCGGCACATCGTGCAGTTGTAGGAACACTCCTGAATTCTACACGCATGCGCAATCTTTCCATCCCCTTTCGTCCACCCTCCCCCTCCGTCGGCTGTGTCGGTCTTTCGTGCAAGAGGGTGCGAAGCCAAACGTTAGCCCTCAGTAAAGAATTAAACGCGATTCCGCGAGGGTGCCCCCCTTTAGAAATCACATTGCGGAACACACTAGTGTATATATATATGTATATATATATATATATATGTATATTGTACAGATTCTATTTTTATACGGTTGAAAAAACGGGATAAATGACTTTTTTACAACAGATCCGATTGACTGAAAGTGACAATACGGTCGCGACTGTCCGCAAAGAAACGACAGACAGATCGATATAGTAGAAAGTTAAATTTTTTTTGTATACGGATTAGGTAGGTCCAACAGAATCCAACATTACCGATGGGTAGAACAGATATGTCAAAAACGCTGAACGCTTATAGAATGTGAGTAGTTCCTCCCCTACTTACTAATCCTTATACAATTTTCTTTCTTTCCCACGAACACTATTCCGGTCAAATGTTCCTACATCGCTGCGTTTTAACGTATCAAGCTCTAATTGCNTTTTTTTTTTTTTTTTTTTTTTTTTTTGTTCAATTTTTCCAGCAATACGATATTGGGTATACGCAAGTATCAAGGAAATGTTCGCGATTGCATGCGTCGGCCACTGAAAATAATTTCCTTCGTAAACTGTGGCGCGTTCAGATGTCGCAATATGTCGATGAAGGAAAAAGTTATATGAAAAATATAGGAGCCAAATTCGTCGATTTCGTAGAATTAAAACTGAATCCTTCGATATTAAAATCAAGAAGTACTCAGGGAGTTCAAGTTGATCAGTTTGACTTTTGAATGGTTCACACTCGTTACTCGTTCCATTGTGTATTAACTGCAACATTCACTTTCCCTGTTAATATCCTCTAATGCAAGCTCCATAAAAAGAATTAATGCATCGAGCCGAGACACTCGTGCTTTTCTCGCCACGCTTCCTGATCGCCTTTATGTTGGAAAGTCAATTCACGATGACTATCATGCTAGCAACTAAGAATGTTACCCCCTCCCACGTTATAAGTCCTTGGAGAAATCAATTGACCGGAAGTAGCCGTCAGTGTCGCCGAGAGCGAAATAATCTTGCTCAGCTGCATTTGTTAAGCGGCGCGACGTTTCAGTTGGAACGGCGAGGTCAAGGCTTGTTCAGGAGGACGATTGCACGAGGTCAAGGTTTTCAGGGAAGTTTAGAAATCCTGACCTGGCCTCGATTACGTCGAATAATTTCTTTCTGTTCTTTCGCCGGCTCTACTTCCGGCTCGTCTTTATCGATTGAGCACCGGCGTCACGATTTTCCTCTTTTCTCTCGAAAATTTCACCGTCTTCCTCTGCATATCTATATACATTCTGACGCATAAAGAGCACGCCATGGTGGTTGCGTTTGCGCAGAACTACAGAGTCATCGATTTCGCTTGGGTTTTAACGCGTCCGTGACATGGGGTAAGTTTTCCATTGAAGAACATATCGCTTCGTCTGCGAATTGATTTTTCGTCTCTCGTCGTGTCGTTCATCTGTCTCACGAATATTCCTCCAGTTAATAGCAACGCTGTCTGTATGACACGCGAAGGGTTCTGGTAGAGTTTCCTCTTCTTCTTGGAAATTCACTTTTACTTGATACGCTGGTGTCGCATCGAAGAAGTGCCCCAGCAATTGCGCCTGCGCGTATACACTAAACCATTGATTTCTGTGGATTTAACGTGGCCCTGACATGGGGTAAGTTTTTATTCGAATTAATTTTACTGGAATTGGCGTTCGATTGTCTCGAAACATTATCTCTTATATTCCTGTGTCTTCAATCAGTCGAGATCGTGTATTTACTTGAAAATAAAATGTCATCCTGTCGGGGCTTAGGTTCGGAAATGTTCTTCGTACATACCAATGCCGGATACGTTCTGCTCGCCTCGACTGAAATACTTCGCGATGCCTATTTTTGATTGCAGTCAATTATTGGCGCGTAAAGCAAGTCGTTCCAAATACCGCTTACCTCTGCTTCACCTTTTTCTTGTTGCCTTCTGCCTTGGTTACGAGAAGCCAAAAAGTTATGCAAAATTCAGTCTTATTATCGCTGCGCGGATCATTCTCGCAACAATGTATTTTACGATGTCAATAATTGGTATTAATATGAATTGTGAAGAAGACTCTATACATTCCATCATACAGCTTCTTTTTGACACTAGAATCAACAACTAAAAGAAAATACGTTTAAAAACCAAGAAATTTTTTAAATACATTAAAAACGTAAAAACAAGCCTTGTATTTTATGAGGAAAATAATCTGAAATGTATCATGTTTTTGAAAATGTATAAAATTTCCGTGAAAGATGAAAAAATTGGTTCTAGCATTAATTATAAACAAATACTCATATTTAAAATGAATTTTGTTACTTAAAATTTTTGCTATAATTCTGTTTTTTTTTTTTTAATTTTCAGCAAAAAAATAGAAAATATTGGTAGAATGACGGCCATGACGCAGGAAGAAATTATGGCTGGCGCCAGAATTGTGGCCCAGGGTCTGGAAGCCCTCCGTGTTGAACATGGGGGACTTCTGCAAGCCCTGCAGACCCAGGACGCACCAGTCGCAAGAGATAAAGCCAGCTTGTTATCAAAGAATATCGAGATGATAGAGTTGGGCCTGGGTGAAGCACAGGTCATGATGGCTCTTGCCAACCACCTACAAATGGTAGAAGCTGAGAAACAAAAGCTTAGGACGCAAGTGAGAAGGTTGTGCCAAGAGAACGCTTGGTTGAGAGATGAATTGGCTGGAACGCAGCAAAAATTACAAGCCAGTCAGCAAGCAGTAAGTAATTAAATGTAAAATAGATAAATAAAGGATGAAAAGGAATTAAGCTAAAGGCTATTGAGAATGATAATTACACATCCGGATTTGAAATTGTGCAAGTTTACTCTCTCTTTGTTATTAAAAAAAAACGTTTGTCTCTACGTGACAAGTTGATAATTTACAATAAGAAATTATAGAGAAATGATATCACCAGAAGATTGCAAATTTATATAAATTTATATCTTATTTATATAAAGTTGTCCGTTGATTAGGACATTATCATTCGAGCTTGTATTATATAAATTATATACAGAAAAATATTACATACAGAGAATTCCTTCACGAAACTAAAATATGTGTGCTTCATTTTACCAGCTAGTCCAGTTGGAAGAACAGAAGAAACATTTAGATTTTATGGAGAGTATAAAGCAATACGATCCTGATCCTTCTGCTGATGACGAGAATGCTAAAGATCGGCCACCGGATGATCCTGTGGTCGATCTATTCCCTGACGATGATGCGGACGACCGAAACAGTAAGTGTACGTTCACTTTCACTCTCTCTCTTTGCCAAGCATCTTTTCTTCTTAAGTCTGTGTGAATAATACTAGGAATTTTACTGAAACTATCTTTTAATTTTCTCCATTAGATTCGAAGAGATACTTCAACTATAAGAGATCAAAGTAGCTTCGTTCGATGTTGCCTGATCGCTTTAGTAAGATTTTGCATTCGCACAGGCTTAAGCTGTCAATAAGAATCACTTTTTGCAATGTTCGCCATTTTCTATTGCAGCCATTTTACCAACACCGCCTTCGCAATTTGCACAACAAGTAAACGCTGGATATGAGATACCTGCGCGCTTGCGTACACTGCATAATTTGGTTATACAGTACGCGAGCCAAGGTCGTTATGAGGTGGCTGTCCCTCTGTGTAAGCAGGCGTTGGAAGATTTGGAAAAAACTTCTGGTCACGACCATCCTGATGTCGCCACGATGTTGAACATCCTTGCTTTAGTATATAGAGATCAAAATAAATATAAAGAAGCAGCAAACTTATTGAACGATGCCTTGGCTATTCGTGAAAAAACACTGGGTGAAAATCATCCTGCAGTCGCTGCTACGTTGAACAATTTGGCTGTTTTATATGGAAAGCGAGGCAAATACAAGGAAGCCGAGCCGTTGTGTAAACGCGCTCTTGACATCCGAGAGAAGGTTCTCGGACGTGATCACCCTGACGTCGCAAAGCAATTGAATAACCTCGCGTTGCTTTGTCAGAATCAGGGTAAATACGAAGAGGTGGAACGCTATTACTTGCGAGCACTAGAGATCTACGAAGGCAAACTTGGACCGGACGATCCTAACGTTGCGAAAACGAAGAATAATCTGGCATCATGTTACTTGAAACAAGGGAAGTACAAGGATGCGGAAGTTTTGTACAAACAAGTATTGACTAGAGCACACGAGAAAGAGTTTGGTGCTATAGCCGGCGACAACAAGCCAATCTGGCAGGTGAGAATATTATCCGTGTTTTTAAGAATGGTATTCGAGATGTAAGTGCCTGTAACATTATGAAGAATGCTTTTGTATCAGGTTGCTGAAGAAAGAGAAGAGAATAAACATAGAAATAAAGAGAACGCTCCATATGGAGAATACGGAGGTTGGCACAAAGCTGCTAAAGTGGATTCACCTACAGTCACGACTACTCTAAAGAATCTTGGTGCATTGTATCGAAGACAAGGAAAATACGAGGCAGCGGAAACTTTAGAAGATTGCGCTCTCAGATCACGAAAAGAGGTAAATTGAGTAATTACTTGGACGTGAACGTATTACAACCAAGCGTAAACAGTTTTACTTTTACTGTATTAGTAGACTATAAGTAGTACAGTGAAAGAGATTGAAAAAAACTATGAAGAAGTATACAACAAAATTTGCACGATGTGGACATTAATTAGATGGATATATTGCTATTTAATATATTGCATGAAAATGATTTAGAACAGAAGATTGTATCTATTAAAAACGTTGCAATTATTTCGATTAAGAAGGGAAAGCTGTAGGCATTTGTTACTTAAGTTGTTTCGTTTAATTTGAAGCAGACATTGGAGTTCGTGAAGCAAGGAAAAGTTGCGCAAATTTTAGGGGAAGAAAAAGGATCGACGAGACGCGGCTCGCGATCCAGCTTGGCAAACAGCGAACACGAACAACACGACGAGGTAAGTTGTGTCGGATACAAGAAAGAAATATTTTAGTTGCACTGCATGTTGTAGCACATTAGTCGTCTACTATCCTTTTCTTCTTTCTTTTTGTTCTTTTTTCGTTATCCGGCCCGTTCTGATGAATTGGCGACACAACACACAATCACAGGGCTCGCTGCCGCTGGTACAAAGGGCGCTACATGAAGGACAGTCCGGCCACAACGACGCTAGTCCTAACAAACCCGGTTTTAAAAACAAGATCTTCCAAGCTTTCGGGATTCATTCTTCCACGTAGGATATTCTTCGTTTGTAGTATTGCCTGTCGTTCGGTTTATGCCCGGTTGCACGGTGATTTTCGGTGTATATCGCATCGAAAAGTCTACATTTCTAGAACGAAGATGAATTATTTGAAAGATGCGTTTGCTTGGGAGAAGTTATATTTAGGTATCTGTTTTTAAATTCCACGATAGTGTAACCTACATACGCTGAGGAATTCGCGATCTTTTGCAAACTGTCTTGAACAATTCCTCTCAAATGCAAGCATTTATAGGAATTTATACTTTTTTGGACATAGGTATGGGCCTCTGACAATTTTTTGGGCATTTGATATACTGCTTTTCTCGCAGCCAGATATCTCCTAATTGACAATGACGACAGCACATCATAACTGCACATTCTTTTATACTATACGAGTATTTCCATAATCGTTCGTTACTATTTTCATTTACTACCCTTTTCTTATCTGAACTATCACGTAGAAAAACTATACAGTCTTTTATAAATCATTTCCACTTGTAAGCTGTGATAACGATGCCTTTTCATTAATTTCTCTGCGTTTTGTTCTCGTCGAGTTTTGGTTTTTAAATGAAATATCGAGGATATTTTTTTAAAAGGAAGAAAAAAACCGATAGGTGCTTTCTACGAAGCATTTTATTTTTACCACATTGCATTATTCGTCTGTAATTATTATTATTAAACGTTTGGAACTTTTTACGCTTTTATTATACACAATCGTATAGAAAGCAATTAGAGTAAATCAACAAGCTTCCAGAGACAATTATTTTCGTAATGAAATTACACGCGTTGATCGTTTCACGTGTTTTTCTTGGCTGAGATAGAATGATGAAGAAAAAGTAAAAGAATTTTTTATGCTCGAGCTATATTTTTCCTTGTAAGCCAGAACATCGTGAAACACGCACACGAATTACAAGTAGTCAATACTAGCAGCGGCTTTTGCTTAACTATATAGTTCAGTATAGATTTGCAAAGGTGATAATTTCATGATAATCAATGTGCAGAGAAGTTTAATAATCTGTCTAACAATTTGCAGTTCAACATGCGAAGAATTATTTTCTGTAACAGGTTGTCCTTGCGATATTCTCGTATAGTTTTTAAATTTCTAACATCAGATTTTTTTTTAGAATATTAGAGAAGACAATTCTCTTTCAGATCCTCGGGATGACTCGAGTCATCGTTTTACATCAATTTACATTCGCTTCTTTTTATTTACTATAATTAACACGAGTTTAATTTTATATATTTCCCTCATTCTTTATAAAGAAAAGAAACATTTCATCTGGCTTAGGATCACACTCGATCCTATTTTTAACACGATGTGAGGTGTCTCGAAGTTTCTTCAGTGTTTTAACATTTCTCTTCTTTGAAAAGTATTATGTACTTGTTAAGGATGTAATTCGTGCAATTCGTTGTATGTATTTATTTGCATATATATGTATGTTATTATTTTAAAACTATTGCCATTTGTGCAACGAATGACTATATATTTTAAAAAAAAAAGATCTCAAGAGCATGCGTTTAAGAAAAAAAGACTTTCTTATTCTTGTTCGGGACACCTTGTATCCCATTTTTATCTCTCTTTATTAATCTCCAACTGCGTTCTAAAACGTCGAACTTTCTATCCAGATGTGAAAGCGTAGGATAAACGAATAAAAATGTCCTGTTATCATTCGATTGTATGTGGTACGATATTTCCGAACTTCGTCGACTAGTTGTTACGAAAGCTGGATTATTTAATATAAGTAGTGCCTTGAGACTTTAACGAGCGAATGAATAAATTATTTTTTAACTGAACATGGGCGTTCCTGGTTGTCACTCGATTCTGTATCGGGTATTTTTTTTTTTTTTTTGGTGTACCATGGATTTATAATCCTTATCACATTCTGTGTGTGTGTGTTTGTCTCTCTCTCTCTCTCTCTCTCTCTCTCTCTCTGTGTTCCTATTTCCTCTTTATTTGTTACATAGTCAATCGCATACGTAGGGGGTACCCTTGTATGAAATCAAGAATGCGTACATGGTTTGCATCATTAATATGTCCTCGCACGCCATTTGTGTTTTTTAACCAACCATTGTTATCAGTTTTTCGATATCTGCGTTGTCGTTTTGTTTCGCTTTGATTTGAGTACTCTGCGGGCCGGGACTTAGATAAAAGGATGTCACTCTGGAGAGTACGATTTACGGTCTGGACGTCAAAATACCGGAAACGAAACTAGACCGGGTCTCTGTAGCAGGTGCGTATTCGTAGATTTTGTAGAACCATTTTTAATCAATTTATTTTTTTGTTTTGTTTCCATTCCATGTATTTTATTTTACATTCCTGATGTTTTGCGTCGATGCACAGATAAGTTTTTGTCGTTTATTAACTTTTTTTTTTTTGTATCATTATCAATCATCATTGTTCGTTCTCTACCACTTTTTCTACCTGTTTTTTTTTTCTCATACGTACTGCCGCAGTGCAGACGATTTTTTTATGGTTTTGAATTGTAACGAGATCATGATCGAGAAGTCATCATCCCGTATCGTCGTAGCGATTAATTACTGCTCTCCTTATGTAAAGCCTCTAGCTAGCATGGGAAAATGTAACATTTGGCTTGTGTATATATTCTCAGAACCATCCTCTCTCCCTCCCCCCCTTGTACGAGCAGTAATTGATCATTGTAAATGTTGATACTTGATGTATCGAATTTTTGGCTTTCCATGGTACATACGATTAATGTCATATTTTTTTCAGCTTCTGTAATTTTGTCAGAATTTCATAGAAGATCTTGTGTCTTTGATTAGAACGTTCGTTTACTTTTGAAATTAGTTGATTTTTGTTTGAATCAATAGCGATCATTCGGAAAAGTTTCCTGAATCTTTTTTGACATACCATTGATCTAGATTTCATACGTCGAATGAGAATAAGTTGCATTTTGAAGGCACGAGATCCTTGGGACTTTCTTCCACCCTTCAAATTGATATCTTTAGAAAACCGTCGTACTCTTCTGTTTCAGGACCGGAAGTATTACGTTCGTGCGCAATAAAGGGATACCCTGTAAGAGAGCTATACGCGAAACGATAACGCCAGGATGATAA
>NIPQ01092353.1:12435-37186 GCA_002806875.1 Lepidotrigona ventralis hoosana | reverse complement strand
CCAAAAAAAAAAAAAAAAAAGAAAAAAAAACATGTCAAAGAGACGCGGAAACGACTTGAAACAAGTCGGAAAGTTCGATAATTGGTGAAACGGGATTTGGAAAACGGAGGAGATACGAGTGTATTAAACCGATGGCGACGATATCGACACAATACGGATTAGAGAGAGAGAAAGAGGGTGGTAGTAAGAGAGACGGGGAGAAGGTTAATTTTACGCGACGCTATGGAAATCCGAGTCGATACGTCAAATCCTCTCTGCACACGGGATACACGCGAACTCGTATAATACCGCGACTACACGAGACCGTCTCTCGTTTTTGTTCCTCTTATTCTGTCTACGTCGTCCGCTGTACGCTTCCATTTAACAGCTAGCAGTAGCGGTGCACTGACTCGAAAGTCTGGGAATCGAAACCGCACGGATTCCCCGTCGGCGAGCCGTCGATGTGGCTAGACCGAGGGAATAGCGAAATTTTTATCCAGATGTGTAGAGAGTATGTTCAAAGTATAGTAAGCGTAGACGATGGTGGAAAAGAGACACGAACGTGCACACACCGAGAGGAAAAATCGAGTATATATATATATATATATATATGTATATATGTGCGTATATATATGTATATATGTGCGTATATATATATATATGTATATATATATGTATATATGTGTGTATGTATATATATGTATATATGTGCGTATATATATATGTATATATGTGTGTATGTATATATATATGTATATATGTGCGTATATATATATATGTATATATGTGCTTATGTATATATATATATATGTATATATGTGCGTATGTATATATATATATATATGTATATATGTGCGTATGTATATATACGTATGTGAAACAGTCGATTCGAGACCCGTCAAAATTTCCAAAAACGATCGACTCGGACACGTCGCGTACACGCGTGCTTAATTGGTAAATGTCATCGACGATTCTTATTGGCGAGTATATTATACGTAGGCAATGATACCTTAACGAACGGGAGACGCGATCGTCGTTAGTTTCTCTGCGTCGCGATTCCCCTCGCGTGTGCAGCGTGACATTTTCCCCTGCCCCGTCGGGGGGAGGGGGGGGTGACGGAAAATAATCGACAACGCCGGCAACGTCAAACGGTGGAAGACGTTCCCGTCCGATGGATAGAAGAGATGGATTGTTGGCGTGCTAACCTGAAAGTCTAGCGAGGAATCGAAGCATGCCAGCGGCGGAAGACCAGCAATGAGCCGCGGTTCCAGCCACCAGGATTCCACCGGCGATCGGCATTTGTGTTTTCCTCCTCTTTCCCCAATTGTCCTGGCTATGTATGCGTGACGTGTGTATATATATATATATATGTGTGTGTGTATATATATATATATATGTATGTATACGGTCGGCTTGCCTTGCCTCTCTCGTGTCTCTCAGTGCGTTCCTCTTCGCCAGAGAAAGAGAGGAGAATCAAGCGAAAGAGCGAGGAGGACAGAGTGTGGCCAAGGGTGACGCGAGAGTCCTAGCCTAACCTAACCTCTCTTCCTCCTTTGGTGCAAAGGGATACACACACTAGGCACGCACCGGACGAAATGCAAGATCTCCTCTCTGTTTCGATGTGGGGCCAAGCACGAGACAACCGGTCGCGCACTGTTTTTTTCTTTTTCTTTTCTTTTTTCTTTTTTTTCTTTTTTCTTCTCTTTTTCAGTTCATGGCACACACTGTTCCCATGGCCCGTGATTTTCCCTCGGACGTTTGACACTCCCGATTCGGCTGGACAGCAGCCGGTTTCGTTTCGTATCGTATCGTTTCGTATCGTTTCGTATCGTTTCGTTTCGTTTCGTTTTACGTGTCGCGGTAGCCGTGTGTGTGCGCGCGCGTGCCGTGCCGTGCCGTGCTGTGCCGTGTCGTGTCGCGTCGCGCCAGTGAAAACTCTGCCAGCGCACAGACAGGAATGGTATAGACTGAGACAGAGACGGGATAGATAAATTGGCCTTCAGCGAGAGAGAGGGAGAAAGAAACAGTCCATTACGGCGAGGAGGGTGGGGGGAGGGGCTGGAGGGGGGAAGGTGGGGAAGCGCGTACGACGGCGTAAAGTCCGACTACGGCCTCTACGGGACGCGAGAGAAAGAGAGACGGGTTCTCTCTCACTCTCTCTCTCTCTCTCTCTCTCTCAGACTATTCTCTCCGTACACACTTCGTCGTCGACACGATGTTGTCACGAGTCACGGATTCACGCACTCATTCGTTTCTCGACACTCGAGTGGCAGACGCGTAGATAACGCGCGCGCACTTTAGGAACTTTAGGTAAGGTTCGGTAGCAAAAACCTCTGCCGCCTCTTGTTGTTCGTCGCTACGTACGACGAGTAGGAGAACGCGTCGCAAATCGCCAGTGATCCCGAGGTACGCCTCGCGAGCCACGGAGAGAGAGAGACTCTCTCCTCTCTTTTTTTTCAGGCGGCTATTTTACTACAACGCGCGATGACCAACAAACGCGAATCATGCGCTATCGTGGCAACGTACGACGTCTCTGTACGGCGATTGTACCTCGGATGATCGTGATGTTACTACTCGTTGCTGCTCCTTTTAAATATGTCATCGTGAGAATCGCGACGGTGTTCGCGGTGTTCGTGGGCCCTGACGGGCCCTCGCGGTTCTATTGGCAGCGACACTGCACACTGTCAGGCACAAACTACGATAGAACAGTTGAACGACGACTGACTCCTCCACTCGCGAGCCACCAGCAACGTTGCCACATCACTCGCGAGTCTCTCTCAATCGGACAAGTCTTCGGCCACCGACAGCAGACAGGTACGATAGTCACTGCGTTCTTTGGTGTTGGCGCGCGACCGACTGTTCCATTCGATTTCCGTTCTCTCCTCTTCCCTCTAATTTGCCATCTTCTTCGATCACACCGTCGTCGCTTATCCTGTTCTGTTCTGTTCTCTCCTGTCTTGTCCAGTTCCGTTCCGTTCCGTTCTGTTCTATCATACACGGGGGCACGTCGCCGATGTCGTGTATCGCCGAGCAAAGTCGTTCTCCGCTTCGACTCCGGCGAACGACTTGTCACCGATTCTCCAACCTAAGCCTTTTTTCACAGTGTGTCTTTATACTCTGGCATGGTTCGCTCGAGCCCGGCGTGTATTGTGTCGCGGCAACTGAATGATCGCTGTTGTTGTTGTCGCTACTATCGACTGCGGATTCAGTCGGTGCATCGAAATCCACAGAACACCGTGATCCGAACGAGTACACAGCACCGAGCTAACTGGCCACATCTGCTGCCGATTTGCTGGCAGCTCTGTTAACTACAGCGCACGACGGCCGGCCAGTCTGCCTCTGCCAGCCAGTACGCTCTTCCTCGCTTTCTTACTCTTGCCTACCAGCAGCCTGCCAGCCTTCTCGAATCGGCCGAGCCTACCTCTCTCGTGTTCTCGTGTATTCTCCTTCCTTCCCCCTCCCCAAACCCTGTACAGCCGCTTTCCTTCTTCTTTCATCCTGCCGTACCCTCTACTAACCTCTCATTCACTCGCCTGTCCGCTTTCTCCGTCCTTCTTCCACTAGCAATTCTCGCTTCCACCTATCGCTTTCCCGTTCTTCGTTCAATTCCTCGCCTCTCGCTCTCCGTCGAATGAATGGTTTTAGTTCGAGAGGGCGGCCGCGCCGGAAACAACCGATTGCATCCGGAAATCACCGAGCCCGTACTTCCCGCATTAGAGCGCTTCTTGAATAAAATTCTATTCTTTCTTCCTTTCTTTTCTCACCGTCTCGTATCTCGTCGCCGGTTAACTTCCTTCCGAATTCGTCGTTCCAACACGCGCGATAAACCACGGTAAAGGAAACAGTTGACGAAGTAATTCCAGCCTATCGATCGAATTTCCATCCCGAGCAAAATTCCCGTCCACTACACACCGTGTTCGCGATTCACCGTTCTTGGATGCACAGGGTGTAATCCGTTTTGCTTACTAGCTCGCGTTCCACGAACTCGTTTCGTGTAACTTTTCGTGCGTGAAATTGTAATACGTTTTGACGCGTGTAGTTCGTTTTTAATGCACGCGTTTTCCACCGTCGCTTCTTCTCTTTTCCACGTTCCTCTGCTTCGTTCGATCGACGCAAAGTTTCTCTTCGCACGATCGAGTGTCCCGGTAACGGTAGTTAAATTGTGTCTATCAGCCGCTCGTATGAACGTATTTGCATCATTGTGCTATTTATGCAAGTACTGTTTTTCTATTGCACATGCAAGCCGCCTTTGACTTGGACGCATTTTAACTTGCCATTTTAATTTTCCCTTATTTATCCTCCAGGTTTTTCACATTTTTTTTTTTTTTACAAATGTAAAAAAATACCTTTCGTCGGCAATTCGGATTGCCGGATTTGTTCCGACTTATTCCTCGTATGAAAATCCTTCTTCTTCTGCGGTTGCAAAGCACGCGTACTCGCGAGAATACGAAAATCGTGGACGGATTGTGTTCCACGTTTTCGTATCCCGTGAAACTGGAACGGTATTTTAGGCGAAAAATTGGCGCCGATTAAAAAAGAACTGCAGCGTCTGGTGAACTAAATTATGCAAGAAAAATATACCGAAACTCTTCGGTAAGATACGTCAGTGAAGGAAATGCCTCCGACTGCCATTCCGCCCGTATTTCTTAAACATTTCTTTAAGATCAGCTCTGGCATGGAACGTTGAAAGCGGGGGTAATTTGTGAGTACAGTTATGACGATTCAAATTAAACATCACGACCTAACTTCTTTCCTGTTTAGTCGTCCAACTTTTTTTAATGAAAAACCTTTCTTCGATCAAGAACATGGAATGTACATCGAATAAAAGCTAGAAGAACGATATAATAGTAACAAATGCGAAACATGTATTTTATATATATATATATATAAACTCAAACATTTATTTATATTGCACGATGATATCGTTTTCTATCTTACCGGCTCTTTGCATCGAATTCCTTCGTTGGTTGCATTAATTTTAATTCACGTAGCGATAAAAATCTTGCGTTGCATTATGCAAGCCAGTGTGTATGACGTAATGCGATACGTCGATTCACAAAGTCCAATGAAACACATGGAATACTAATCGAAATTGTCCTTTTAACGTGCGCATCCTGCGCACACGCAGCGACATCTGACAATGATATGTGAGTATCTACTAGAAGAAAGTTCAATCGTCAAACGCAACGTGGCGCTTCCTTGTTCCTTTAAATATTCCTATCTTTTTATCATAGTACGAAGCAAACTTTCATGGAAAAATTGGACTTTTAATTAGCAGGAAACATTCCTTCTATAGCTTTAAATACCTTTAATTGTTTTATTTAATTGTACCGATAAGAAGAAAATAATAATCCTCCTCCGGCGTCTTGAAAAGTCTTTCTCAACAAATTGTAGCGATTTTCTAAACTTAAATAAATGGGAAATTAACTAAACAATTTATTGTCAATTTTATTTCCATTTCGTCACAATGTTTCAAGAATATACTTGCACAATAAGAGATTAGATCTCGAATCGCCAGGCATTGTCGAAGGGGGAAGGAAAAATGGTGAGAAACAATAGGCTGCAGAGGCGAGATTTCTCGAGATTGCGTTCGCCATGAACGACATCTGAAATATATTTAAAAATAGTGCGAGATTATTGAAGCATTTCGCCTCAGCTGGCCTGTCTCGCCTCGGCCAGGGAACATCTGCGAAGCAATCTCGATCCTTGCGTCATTATTCTTTGTGACCGCGCACCATCGATTCACAAGTTTCCTCAACCATGGAAATTAATCAACCTTAGACCATGATCAGAACTGATAATGGGAAAACGTGATGTTCGTCGTGGCGAGATCCACCGATCGAGAAGAAACTCGATTCTATCATCTGCTCCGTTTCCCTTTTTTCTTTCCCGTCCTCATCTTCCTTCTCTTCTTCTTTTCTTCTTTCTTTTCCCTTCCTTTCTCTGAATTCAATAAGCATTGCTCGACGAAGCGATTTGTCTGGACGCGGTTAAAGGTAACTTTATCGTCCAGCGGTCGTGAAAATAGCCAAACAGAAACGTTCGCCGATCGAATTTCGCGAGTCGCAGGTGTGGAGGAATGGGGCAGATACGCGATAAGTGAACGCGATGCAATCAATTATCGATTAGGAAACTAGAGTTTTCCAGCCAATGATTCTTGATTATAGGCTTTCCCTGGGCAATTTGTTGCTGAATGTGCAAAAGTTACGTGCACGGTGAATCAATAATATGCGTATCGATCATTTGTTTTAATGGAAAAGTGCCTCGCGTGCACGGAAATCTTCCTGCACAAAGCAAACATACTCGGTGTACCAAGTTGAGACAATTATGACATATTTCATGCATCAAATAATTTTGCGCATAACCGTTCATAAATCACCCTCGTATTTTATTTGCTCATCTATCCAATTACGTTTGAATTTCTTGATAAAAAGTTAATTTAAAAATCCATTGACGCTGTCAGAACGCTGTCTACTATCGAAAACTTTCAAAACTTGGTAACCATCGGTAAGAATAAATCTAATCTTAGTTAAATAACCCAATTGTCTAATAAAACGTGAAACCTTCTGGTCAAGCATCGACCGCACATGTACGTTCAGGTTGGTAGCCGTCAACTTGAGCGATAAATCGATGGCCAAAGGTGGAAGAAACGCGTGTCATGATATGACATCGTGCCTCCACGTAACGAAAGCACATTTACGAGGGACAAAGGCCATAATTTGACAGACGACGGTATAATATTCATAAGGGAGCGTCGTAGAGAACGAGCGCAGGCGTCGTTATCGTCGTCGACGGAGTCCTCCGGTCTGTGTATTCGTTTTCAAACAATTGTCGTTCGTCCATCGAGCACCGAGCCATGTCAACCACTGTGGTAGCAACGAGTCTGTTCTTACTTGCCTCGTTTTTCGGTCGTACCATCTCTCAAACGCCCATGAACATGCGTAAGTTTTATCTGTGATGCTTCTAGAAAGTTTCCTCTGCAACTTCTGAAAAATGAAATTGAGGCGCACGGCTTTAATTTTCAGATGAAGATTCACGAGCATTGAAATGTCACGAACTCTTTCACTTTTGTTTCACGAAGCTTTGAACACTGATAGATTTTTAAAATTGTTCCAAAATTCTTTGAAATAACGATTAGCGATTATCACTTCTTTGAAATAATATTCCCTATTAATAATTAATAATATTCTCAACGAAGTTATTTCTAGCTACAATTATTTCTAGACTTAATAAAAATACTTTTCTTTATTATTCTGCTACAGTTAATTATCGTCAAACGCAATGTTATGAAATATTAGTGAGAATGACACGCGTCGACCGTGCCGGTTAAACATTGATTGGTTCTCATGAAACTTTGATTTGTTCCCGATACATCGATACGAAAAGTAGCCGTGCTATTCCTGAATTATTCATGCGATAAACGTCTGACTAATACCTTTTGCATCTCCTGTGCCGACTCGAACATTTAGTNTCATTATTCTGCTACAGTTAATTATCGTCAAACGCAATGTTATGAAATATTAGTGAGAATGACACGCGTCGACCGTGCCGGTTAAACATTGATTGGGTCTCATGAAACTTTGATTTGTTCCCGATACATCGATACGAAAAGTAGCCGTGCTATTCCTGAATTATTCATGCGATAAACGTCTGACTAATACCTTTTGCATCTCCTGTGCCGACTCGAACATTTAGTCCCCTGATCCTTGACATAGAAAGAAGTTCGATGAAAGCTATTACTAATGATTAAGACCGAATGATAAGGAGGATGCGCGATATCATCGCATAGTTATTACTTCAAATACAATATGCACGGATACGATGGATTTTTTCGCTATTTTACAAACAAACAAAGGAAGAAATCGTGTTAGCTTAATTCAATTTTCTGCACAGTGAGAATAGCAACTTAATAATGAATAATGATTATTGCACGATTAGATTCCATCTTTTAATGAAAGTATGTTCATATAGCAATACCAAATGCAATGAATATTAAATCGTGATCGTAAATATAGTTCGATAAAATTACGTATTACTTTAATCCATTGCCTTACAATTTTCTTACCAGTATTCTTAGATAAGCATTACTTACTGTGATTGTAACATTATTTTAGATATAAAACGTTCAAACGTTATTTGTAATTTCAAGAAGGAAAAAAAAAGAATTTAAACTTCGAATTAAAATTTTATAGAATTACAATTTCTCTCTTAAATCGAAACTATATACGGTTACACCACGAGTGTGGCTTGAGATTATAATACAGAGGATTACTAAATATTACTTTACTATTTACTAAAATTGATTTAGATGATTATTTTGAAAAATTATGAATGTGAAAGAAAGATTGTGAAACATTTAAATTGATCTGCATGGGTAATGATTATATTTTTATTATTCTGTAACAGTGATAGTGATAGAGGAAGCAGATAAGGCGATGCTAAACGACCTGAACAATACCGCATCTGAAGCACAGAAGAATTTTGGCGAGAATGTCATCACTGTGCATATTTCCACAGTGCAAATGGAACGTGCGAACGTGGACAGCAGCTTCAAGGAAGGTTAAGAATGTCATGTGTCAAATGTCCTTATCGATAGAGATCTCTACAAGTTGCAAGTTGCAATTTAACTTAAAATTGCAAGGTCGATACGATCCTGCGATACTTTAAAATTAACTTAAATCGACTTTTATTTTTTTTTTTTTTTTAAAGATTCTCATGTAATTTTAATAACAAAATAATGTCTTTGAAACTGACAGTAGTATTGAACTGCTTATTTCGAAATTGACAGTATCAAGTATGTAATTTTTAATTACATTTTTCACACGACTTGCACCATTGCGATCAAGCTATCGATACTGTAGCTATGCCGACATCAATTAGCTTCTCCGTCGTTCTTATTCTCGTCTTGTTAAAATCAACTTGCAGTATGTGCTGCCTTATTTAAGGGAATCAGTATCATACTCGACATGACCTGGACCGGTTGGGATCGTCTAAGGAATTTGGCCGACCAGAACGGAATAATATACAAACGGGGTGATAGCAATACAAACTCGTACATCCAAGCGATGGACGATCTTTTGATGTTGAAAAACGCCACGGACGTCGGTCTGATCTTCGAAGATGAAAGAGGTATCCTTCGTATCAACCTTTCGATCATTCTTCTCGCTCGAAACGTGACGAATGTTTGTGAAATCGATTTTTACCGTTTTCCAGAGTTGAATCAAAGTCTCTACTATTTAATCGGGAACTCGATCATAAGGTTGGTAGTGATCGACGATTTCACGGAGAAAACAGTGTCGAAGATCAGGGCTATGAGACCATCGCCGTCGTATTACGCGATCTACGCGAGCACCGCCAAAATGGACGATCTTTTCAAAACGGTAATAACCCACAGTGTTGTGAACCGTTTAAATCGAAGAAAACTTTGCTGGCTTTGTTTCTTTGAATTATTAATTCTTTTCTATTTCTCTTCTATCCTATCTTTTATTTCTTCTACCCAAAAGCATTAAACTCTACGCTACATAAAACTAATTTAACACCGAATTGGTATTTCCAAAATGAATCAGACTGATGACTCGGTTAACAGATTGAACGATGAAATATAAAAAAAAAAAACGTGCTTGCGACTTTTAAATATAAAATCTATTTAAGGCTGTGCAAGGAGGTTTGGTTAGAAGACACGGGATATGGAACTTGGTCTTTACCGACAACAATTACAAAGAGTTTAAATACATCAACGGAAATCTGCAACTGAACGTCTCGATTACCATTCTGTCGATGAAGTCAAACGTTTGCTGTAGATTAGTCAGTTTGCAATCGAATTGCAGTTGTCCACCTGACGTCAAAGTGCGTACTTGGAAATCTTTCGTCGCTCTTCTCTCATTTCACGACGCAAAAATTACATCTCGCTGCATTCTCTTCGGCTCACAGATATTCTCGTATTACTTCAAACGATTGATAGGACTCATAGTGAGTCTGATGAGCGATCTCCAAGCATCTGGAACCAGCGTGGAACCAAAAACTGGCCAATGCCTTTCACAAAACACGGGTCAAGCATCGAATCTCACGTCCGAGGCGTTCAACAAGAATCTAATAGCGGTGAGTTCTTTTCGTTTTTTTCAATTTTTGCTCGATCAGTTTGCAAGGAAAGAGACCGGAAACTTCAAGGGAAAATGTCACGGTAGAAATTAGGGAATAACGACACGTTCGAGTATTGGTCAGAGAAAGGGATGATCACGTACAAGGCTGAGATTGAATTGGAGACAGTCGAGAATGGCCCTCCGGAGCCGCTGGCCACTTGGACCAGGCATAGTAAGATCAAAGAAACTGACAAGAAGATAAAGCCTGCCAAACGATTCTTTCGCATTGGAACTACTCCTGTAATTAACAAGTTTACTTCTCTTTTGTATGTGCGATATAATATCTTTTTTTCACGGGACGCGTTATGCATTGAAAATATTAAAATCACATCAGTCAGTGCCTTGGACCGTGCCAAAAGTGGGCGCAGATGGAAATGTCATGAAAGATGTCAACGGAAGGGATTTATGGAGCGGTTATTGCGTAGACTTTGTGGAGAAATTGTCCGAGGTGATGGACTTTGATTATGACCTTGTTATACCGGCGGATCGTCAATTTGGAAAGAGGTTACCTAATGGACAATGGGACGGATTGATCGGTGACCTTGCTAAAGGGGTAAGAAATGTTTCTTTAAACTTTTCCAATCTTTGTGATTTTATTTTTAATTATTAGAAGTAATTTTATTTTTTCAATATTTTTTTTTCTTTTTTTTTTTTATTAAATTATCTTGTTCTCCAGGAAACAGACATTGTGGTTGCAGCACTAACGATGACTTCAGAACGCGAGGAGGTGATCGATTTTGTCGCTCCTTATTTTGAACAATCCGGGATATTAATCGGTAAAAACTTACCATGCTACGTTATTTTTATTTATCACAATTATATATAAATATTATGATATATTTCATATATCATAACTTATATATTACATGTACTTACATGTTATATATATATATATATATATATATATATATATATATATATATATATATATATATTTTTTTATTTAAAATNGTAATGAGAAAACCTGTCCGCAAGCCGTCTCTCTTCAAGTTCATGACAGTGCTTAAAGTCGAGGTGTGGTTAAGCATCGTGGGAGCATTAACGTTGACTGGCATCATGATTTGGATACTTGACAAGTATTCTCCTTACAGCGCCAGGAATAATAAACGGCTGTATCCGTATCCTTGTCGGTAAAGAATTCTACTGCAATCTGTGATTCTCTGCTAAAGTTAAAGAACATTTAGATTACGCCTTCGTGTCGTTTCACTGAGATAATACTTAAATAACACATTGTGGAAAACAGCACGAGGGATTAATTTTAATAGGGATTTAAATGGAATTAATGTCCTGTACATTAGGGAATTCACGCTGAAGGAAAGTTTTTGGTTCGCTTTAACGTCTTTTACACCCCAAGGTGGTGGCGAAGCTCCTAAAGCATTATCGAGCAGAACGTTAGTGGCTGCTTATTGGTTATTCGTCGTCCTAATGCTCGCCACCTTCACTGCTAATTTGGCTGCGTTCCTCACGGTGGAAAGGATGCAGGTTCTTAAGTTTGATGAAATTTTACATTATATGTATATTATAACTTCTACAAAGATAAATGTTGCGCATCTTTTAAGAACCCGCGTCTTGTTTCAGTCTCCTGTACAATCTTTGGAGCAATTAGCGAGACAGTCAAGAATTAATTATACCGTGGTCGCCAATTCCGCCGAGCATCAGTATTTCATGAATATGAAGAACGCAGAGGACAAATTATACACGTGAGTGTCTGAACTTTGGTTCTTTGGTCGCTCAGATGATCTGGAGAATTGATAGAATCTTGGTGTTTCTAAATTAACGACAGTAGCTGCTCTCAGTGTTTATAATTTATAATACAATTATAATTTACATCTTGACAAATTGACAATCATTTTTCAGTCCTGACGCTTTATTTCTAATCGCACAATTCTAAATGCTCTAAATTCTGGTTTCACGCATTTTTTTTTTTTTTAATTATAATCTGACAACTGATCGTTCGGAAATATATCAATTTAAAATGTAGAAACAAAACGAAAATGGTACAAAGAACTGTCATCATCGGATCAAGTATCGAACTTCAGAAATTAATCAAAAGTCCCCAAACTCGCGTATTTCAGTCGTCCTTCTTCACAGAAGAATGTGAGACATTCCTCTTTCGTGTAACACTCCCTTAATTTTTCCCAGTGTTTGGAAAGAAATTACGTTAAATAGCACGAGCGATCAGGTGGAATACCGTGTCTGGGACTATCCAATCAAGGAACAATACGGCCACATCTTGCAAGCGATTACACAGGTCGGCCCCGTTGCAAATTCCGAAGAAGGTTTTCAAAAGGTACTACAAAAGGCACGTCACGCATTGACGATCGGTCGCACGAGTCGCGAAAAAATCGCTGGCTTCCTTTTTTCGCGTCGTTTCAGGTGATAGAAAGCGAGAATGCAGAGTTCGCTTTCATCCACGATTCGGCGGCGATAAAGTATGAGGTAACGAGGAACTGTAACCTGACGGAGGTTGGAGAAGTATTTGCGGAACAGCCTTACGCAATTGCTGTTCAGCAGGGAAGCCACCTGCAAGAGGAAATAAGCAGAAAGTACGTATATAACACACCGACCAATATTCTGTATTAATTAATTGGTTGCAGGATTCTAGATTTGCAGAAGGACAGATACTTCGAAACGTTGGCGTCCAAGTACTGGAATCAGACGCTGAAAGCTCAGTGTTTAAATTCCGACGACAACGAGGGGATAACGTTGGAAAGTTTGGGTGAGTGGCTTTCAATTAAAAAGTATTTCTTGTTAAATTAAACTTTCAATATTCAAGCCAGAAATTAATAAAAATTAAGTAACTTTTAAATATTAAGTAAATTGTAAAATATTAAAAAATATTAAAATATATATTAAAATTAAAAAAAATATTAAAATATAAAATATTAAATATTAAGTAAATTGTTAAATAAACAAAACAGAAACGTGGGATATTTTTCATTCAAATTTTAAAGACTTTTATCCCCCCCCTAAAAAAAAAAAAATGATGACGATGAGTATATTATATTTTCAGGTGGAGTGTTTATTGCAACTCTTTTCGGACTCGCCCTGGCGATGATCACGTTAGCAGGAGAGGTATTCTATTATCGAAAACGTAATACGCAGGATAAGCAAAAAGAGAAGAAGAAAGGGAAGAATGTCGACAAGGATAAGCTGCTGATCCAGAAATTAGCCTCGAAAGTGCAGATGAAACCCGCACCGACTCCATTCTTCGAGAAAACGACGAATCTTCCTCGCGTGTCTCACATCTCCGTTTATCCTCGCAATTTCCCCTTCAAGGAATAAAAATCCACGCAAACGAAACTTATTACAACGACCGAGAATAGAGTTTGCAATAAGAAACGTTCTCGCAGAGATCAACTCATTCTGTATCGGTAAAATAAAAGTTTTCGTCCGATCAATAATTTCAATCAGGCACGACTTAAGATAAAAGTGAAATTAATGTTTTTAGCTAAAAAAAAAAAAAAAAAAAAAAAAAAAAAATTTGTTANTTCGTAAGAACCAATATCTTTCACCATTTCGCAATGTTTGTCGATTTTTCACGCCACTCACGAGCCCCGGAAACAATCGTGAATCGATCGATTATTATAAACGATATCTATCTGGTCTCTTTCGAATCAAGTTAAAAAGTGTTTCACTTTCGTTTTCAATTGAATTCTTCTGTATTAGCGATTTGTAGTTGTATGTGAATAAAGATTCAAGAGTATTTTTTACATCGTTACGAGATTTTTCATCTTCGAAGTCTTCCTTGACGTCACGCATGATGTGCTTCTTCTCGATTACGAGAAAGAGAGAGAGAGAGAGAGAGAGAGAGAGAGAGAAAGAGTCGACGATTTCCCATCCGGACAAAAATATTCGAGTGCTGGAGATGTCGTTTTTTTCCCCCGACGATGGCTCGTAGATCGATTGCACTTGTGGGTTATTGTCCGTTGCTAGACTTTTTTACCAATTCGCGGCAGCGAAATTGCATAAATGAAAGCGAGCAGTTAGGGATCGGCCAGCTGTGTCGTTTCGATTCGTAACATTTTGCCGTAGATAGACTCTTCGAGTCGATTCCATTTTAATTCACTTTCGACAAATACTTTAATCATTTGCCATCTGAACACATAGAAATGATACGATCTTACATTACTGCCAGCCTTTTTAGTTAAAATATCGCAATTCCTTCATTTCTCGAGCATGCAATTAAAATATTTAAATTCCCTATATTTTTATATTTAAATCCCAACGCATTTAAATGTTTTTGTCTCTTTCAAGTAAAACTATATGATACGATCTGCCACAGAATTAATGACTGATATTAAATCGAACGAGGAAAAACAAAGGTGACGCAAGGAAATTAATCCATAGATCTTCGAGCTTTAGTCAATTGCTAGACTAATGATCTTCCTATAGAAATACATACATGCAGAAATATAGATAAAACAAATTTCGTAAAAATTTAGTGATACAGCTTAATTATCACCGAATAAATTTAATATTTAATATAATAATATTACTCAAAATTAATTCGATCTAACGACGGAAAACACGAAAAATATTCCTTTCTTAGTAACGTGAATCGCTGTCTCGAGAATCTTGTACGGCAAGAAATAAAAGATCAACGCATTCGTGTGCTCGACGCGATTTTTCTCGCATTTAACGAGATGAAAATAATCGACCAACGGCCACGGACGAGCAAACAGCGTCCGGCACTGTTTTACGGTCGTTGATTCGAGTCTTTTTGATCGGCAAGCAACGTTCACCGTCTCTGGAGACAATTCGCGAAGCGAAAAGGTGGGGGCACCGATGCTTTTTGGATCGCCAAGTCGATATAAAGACTTTCCACAAGCGAAGGCGAGATCATTTCATGGGAAAGTGATGTGGACCGTCGAGCCGGAACCGGAAACGAAATAAGTGTCCGCGATATCTCGCATCATGCCCTCCTGCAAGCTTCACTCTTTGTGCCTCGATGGAATGTTTCTGGTAATGGCATCTTAGTTATTTGAAACGAAATAGTCAGATTTCATTGATAAAACGATCAGATCTGTTTTAATGTTTCGCAGGCTAAAATTTTTGCTTATCAATGTTTAGACATTTATTTGACTTTGATCTCGACTTTCGAGATCAGATCAGAATTTAATATTTTTTAATATTCTTTTCTTATTTATTTTTTAATGCACGTTTTCGTACATTTTATCATATTTTGCAATGATAGTATGACTAGTAAGCGTCATTAGGGAATTCCATTAAAAATTAATTCCAGATTAAATCTTAATATTAATTTTCAAACATTAATATATGAAATTATTAATTAATCTATCGCATTTTAATTTATCCACTATTTTTTGACGAACATATACTCTGTGCAAAAAATACAAATCGCATTATACGTAAAAAGGTAAAAATGAAAAAAAGTTGAGATTAATCTTTCCTATCACGCAGACGTGCTTAATCCTGGCGATCTTGTGCGCCATTCTGGCAAACGGCGAGTACTACAACGAACGCTTCGAGCCGTTGCACACCGACGTTTATCCCTGGACTCGCATAAATCGCGAGATCCCTCGTGAATTGGCCTTCTCAGATCCATCTCCGTCCTACGGTAGTTTCTTAGAATCCAGACTTAGAAATCAGCGTGCGTTCGATTCGTCCGAGTCGCTTGACAAGCCTAAACCATGGTACTCGGCGTCCACAGTGAAGAAAGTCCCCACGGAGAACAAGAATTTGAAGAAAGTGATATCACCGTTCTACACCATCACCGACGACGATTCCCAAAAGTACAAAGACATGGTGATGAAGTCTGGCGTTCCATACTGTCAGGAGATGAAAACGAAACGTGGTGGCAAGAGCAGCGTCGCGAAGGACACCACGATCTGCTACAAATGCAAGAATCCGAAGAACGGCGCCACTTACGAACAATGCTCGTATCATTCTCATCCGCTGACCGATTCCAGCAACATCGAGGAGATTCCAGTGGCACGTCCAGGGTTCAGAAACAGGAGGTCCAACGTGGACGAAGCTTCCTCCGGCTCCGAAGGCTCTGATAATTACAGACGACACGACAGCCCGTACCGATTTAGCGAGAAGATATTCTCAGACGCCACGGACGACGTCCCGCCAGAGTATAAGAACGAGAACGAAAAATGCGAGAAGGTGACGAAGGACTCGATGGTGTGCATGGTGTGCAGAGACACGAGGAGCAACGCGAAGTACGAGCAATGCTCCTACGTTGGAAAGCCTGATGAAAACGATCACGCTCCTGACCAGGCTGAATTTAGTTCATCGAAGGATTCTAAAACGCGATCCGAGAACGAGGGCGAGGAGGATATTGGGAAACGATCGAGCAGAGAATATTCGAAGAGTGACGAACCGGTTAAAGAGTACTCCAGTTACGACGACAAGGAGCACCCAGAGAGATCGTCTCGAGAGGAGGCCAAGGAATCGTCGGACACCTGCAAGAAGGTCCAAAAAGGCTCGAAGACTTGCACCGTCTGTAAGGATCCCAGAACAGGTAGAAATTACGAGAGATGCTCGTACAGCTACGAGCCGGATGACAAGGTCTACAAGTACAGTAGATCGAAGAGTTTCGGCTATCCCAGCAGTTCCTCCAAAGATAACGACAAGAAAGACTACAAAGAGGACAAGTCGCAAGAGGAGGATTACAGCAAAGACTATACCATACCAGAAAGCTATTACGAGAAAAGTCAATCCACCGCGCCGAGTTCTTACTTCAAGGATGACGAGACCAGGTCTAATTACGGTCAGTATGGATCGTCTCGAGGATCGAAATCTCCTTCGGACGAGGATGGATCTTCGTCCAGCTACGAGAAATCTAAATTAGAGTCGCAGAGAGTCGCCGAGAGTATCGAGCCGAGTCACTGCAAAGAGATCGAGAGAGACTCTATGACTTGCAAGGTTTGCAAGGACCCGAAGACCGGAAGTAACTCGGAGCAGTGCTCGTACAAGTACCAGCCAAACGACAAGAGTTACTCGTACTCGAAATCCAGGTCGTTTGGTAGTCCAACGGAGTCAGAGAACAGATCGCACGACGGATCTGAGAAGAAGGAGTCCAAGGAGCCGTACGAGAGTCGAGACTACGATTCTTCCTTGGAGAAGAAGACCAACAGAGACGCTCAGAGGAGAGAATTCACAGCGTCCGAGGAATCGGCGAGTTCTGCCCCGAAGAAGAAGAGCGACTCGGGCTTTTACGACGCGTTCAAGAAGAAAGCAGAGATTCAGAAGGTACTTCGCGAGTTCCAGACGGAAGATCGTTCCAATTGCAAGAAACTGATGCGCGGCAGAATGACTTGCTACCAGTGCGTCGACGAGAAGGGCTTCCAGAAGGAAGAATGCGCTTTCGTAACCTCGGACGAGCCAATCGAGGAGAAGTCAGACCATCGAGAAACGAGCGAGCCTACCAAGAAGGTTCCCAGATCGATCGAAGATCGTTCGTATGATTTCCTTGTAGAACCTGAGGCTGCTGCCAGCGAGAAAGCTGAGGCGAGAGAACAGTCGAACAGCGAGAGCAGTTCCGAAGAGGTTGAGAAAAAATCTAAGGAAGTTGAACCTTACGAGTACGTGGCGGAGACCAGACCTGTGTTTGACAAGGTTCTTGGATTCACACTTCCGGCGTACATGTTGACCACTTCCGAACACGAAGACGAGTTTGACAAGATTTTCACGAGTGGTAGTACTTAAAGAACGTCGTTTTCTTTTTTATATCTTTTGTATCGTATTGGTAGATTCAACGAGTTTGTAGATAATTTATAAACTTGATGACGAAATAGATTTAGTTACTCTTGCACGAAATTCGAATCTAGACCATATTTCAATCGATAAAGATACAATGTTTCTAAGCTCTAAGTTCATACTTTTCCGAAGTTATACACAAGTGGCACTGAATTGTTGTATCGAGGTTTGTAATTAAATTTCTTTTTGTTTAAACGATGATGAAATTAATCTTCGTCCGATTACGGTGGAATGTAACTTGCGTTACAGTCACGCTTGATCGAACACGAAATTAGTAATGTTGCTTGCTATCACGTGTCTTTCTTTCCACGTGATTTCTTTTCCTTTTTAATTTGCGCGTGTGCACTACTGCGAGAGAAGAGAGGAAATTCCTTCTGTCGACATTCTGTGAGAAGAAAGTGAGATTAGGAGAGCAATGTCTGGCCGTCGTGGATGACTGACCATGGATAAAGAAACGTCACGATCGCGCAAAACCTAAGAGATCAGAAAACATAGTTTCTTATTCATTAGCTGAGAAACAGATCTCGTTACAAGATTCTCGGAACAAGAACGTCCGTCTAGGAAACCATTTTCTACTCTTTTTCGTATTGCTGAAACAGACGTGATAGTTCTCAATTAACAACTCAATTTTACATTCTTCCCCTCAACATCCATTTATTTTCTATTTATAAGTCAAAATTCATAACTCTGTGCCATTGAATACATTTTTTCTTTTTTTTTTTTTTTTTACATTTTTGGACACGTATGTTTATAAAATAAANATTTGATACAACAAGTGAGTCCCCTATTTCTTTTCTCCTTTCATTCTTTCATTTCTCTAATGCCGTTTCATTCTTCACTCGAAGAACACTCAGATTTTCTATTTCTCTCTTTCTGCAGAGAGAGTTCGTTTTGCATCTTTACACGAAATTCACAGAATTCAATCCAAATAAATTATCGCTTTCAATTTAAAAATAACTTTGGTGCAAAAAGTGTCAAGATTCAATCTAAACAGATTCTCAAACCCTAATTTTTTCTCGCATAGTTTTCAACAATAAAACAGCACTTTTTCAATGTTAAAAACTATCCCTCCATGCAAAACTCGCGAGATTCGATCCAAATCGATTCTGAAATCGTTAATTTTGTCTCTTATAGTTTCCAACTTTAAATAGTATCCATTTTTCAATATTAAAAACTACCCTTCTATGCAAAAGTCAAAAGATTTAAAACGATTCACAAATCCTTAATTTTCTCTTGCATAGCTTTCAACAATAAACAGTACTTTTTCAGTATTAAGATAATATTCTTTCAATGTTAAAAATTATTCCTCCATGCAAAACTCGCGAGATTCGATCCAAATCGATTCTGAAATCGTTAATTTTGTCTCTTATAGTTTCCAACTTTAAATAGTATCCATTTTTCAATATTAAAAACTACCCTTCTATGCAAAAGTCAAAAGATTTAAAACGATTCACAAATCCTTAATTTTCTCTTGCATAGCTTTCAACAATAAACAGTACTTTTTCAGTATTAAGATAATATTCTTTCAATGTTAAAAATTATTCCTCCATGCAAAACTCGCGAGATTCGATCCAAATCGATTCTGAAATCGTTAATTTTGTCTCTTATAGTTTCCAACTTTAAATAGTATCCATTTTTCAATATTAAAAACTACCCTTCTATGCAAAAGTCAAAAGATTTAAAACGATTCACAAATCCTTAATTTTCTCTTGCATAGCTTTCAACAATAAACAGTACTTTTTCAATATTAAAATAATACTCTTTCAATATTAAAAACTATTCCTCCATGCAAAACTTGCAAGATTCGATCCAAATCGATTCTCAAATCGTTAATTTTGTCTCTCGTAGTTTCCAACTTTAAATAGTATCCATTTTTCAATATTAAAAACTACTCTTCTATGCAAAAGTCAAAAGATTTAAAACGACTCACAAATCTTCAATTTTTTCTTGCATAGCTTTCAACAATAAACAATACTTTTTCAATATTAAAATAATACTCTTTCAATATTAAAAACTATCCCTCCATGCAAAACTCGCGAATTGATTCTCAAATTGTTAATTTTCTCTCTGCAATATTAAAAACTATCCCTGCATGCTGCAAAATTAAAAAACTCACTCAATTCAATCTTTCGTATTTCGTCTTTAATTTTGCACACATAAAGAAACAACAGAGAAGTGTCGCCTGTCGAACTGGACCCGGTGCTCGCGGCTCTGTCGGTGAAAATCTCGGCTCGTCCGATCGCGCCACATCGCGGAGCGTGCCGCGGCGACAAGAAGCGGAAACGATGACGGAATCTAAAAGCTGTGTGGTTCACGACCTGTGGGGATCGTCGTCGGCCAGCAGTAGCAGCGGACGCGCGCTAGTGTCGGCATCGGTGCTGCTCGTCCTCCTTTCCAGATCCGTCAACCTTCCACCTCCTTGGCACGCCTCGCGGACCTCCAAAGCAACAGGCCACGACCAGAGAGAGAAGAGAACCGGTTCCCTGTCGGCTAACGCTGGTGAAAAGCGGCGCGAGCTTAACGCACGGGCACACGGGATTTTCGTATTTCGTTCGCGCCGGATATCGTACACTTTGTCGTCCCGAGCATGAGCACCTCGACGTTCGTGGGGTAAGCGTGTATTTTCCTTTTCCACCTTATCTCGCGGGAAGACAGATGAAAAAACCATCGTCCAAGGATCCTCGATATCGTTCGAAGATTTTTTTTTTTTTATTAATCTCCGGGTATTTGACACGGGTCATTTTGATCCGATGCTGCAAGTTGCGACGCTCGAATGATATTTGGATTTTGGTTCTTTGACAGAGGGTAAAATTTCTACTGCGTTGTTCGAATTTTCGAGTGAAAACAGGGACGAAGTTCTTTAAATGTCTTTGTTGTAATTGTCAATTATATGTATCCCTAGTGAGGATTTTGGAAAAATAACTTGCCAGACAAAATTAGAAGTTCTTTCATATACTAATGTCAACGCAATGTAGCGTATTGATATTAAAGAGTTAGAATTAAAGCTTCCTTTCCCAGAAAGCCGACTTTTAAAAAATTTCGTTCTTTTATTTATTCAATGTTTTCTGTATATATATAACGATTCAATTACCTCATTGTAAAATACTCTGTCTAACCATGTGTTTATCATAGATCTTTCATTTCTGTAAACTTCTTACGTAATTGTAAGAAAACTTAGATCATTTCTATCTTCCACCAATCGTCCACAATTTTCTGATCCGAATGAAAGTTTCTCGGTGACCGGAAATGGTATGATAAGTGAAACTGGTTTCTAGTTTGGTATTCGAAAGGACTCGGCTCGGCTCGAGAAGGACCAGCTTGTTCCTTTTGCTGCTTTCGATTCGATTTCTTCAGCTTCGTTCGTATGGGAACTTCGCTCGAGGGAAAAAAGCAGATGTGATTGAAGAGACTATAATATCACGATAGTATTTACGAAGATTCTGAAATAGAGATTCTGGCAAAAGAATGGGCTGTCGCGATTTCGCTAATGTGCGCAGTCGATTTGCCTCGTTTCCAGCTTGTACAGAAATAGCGACGACGTTTTCGAGCGCTATTAGGGGATTGAGAAAGGTCGGGATCTTCTCGGTTCTTCACGTTCATGGGAGTTTCACGGTGCGTTTGAGAAAATTCACGTAACCGATTACGAAATTTCTCGCTCGCGTTTGCGAACTCCAGTCATCTATGTTCCCATTTCATTTCCACGAGGAAACTCTTTTCGAGTTGCACAAAAATATGGAACGTAAAGTAGACGACACAGTGACTTGAAACCTTTGAAATTTCATTTTCTAGTCGCTGAAACACGAGGTTCGATCGTGCAAATACCAAACTGTTTATTACTCAATGTTCAATGCAACTCACTGGCCTTGAAATAATTATATATTAAAAATTGTAACCTTTAATTTCATATAGCTGCACAAGGTGAGAATCTTTCGATACAAAGACGTGTAACAGAGACTGCAAAGAACACAAACAAAAATGAACAGAATCAAATTGGCAGACGTACAAAATTAGTGTGAAATTAGCAGTTAATTACCGACAAATAACCAAATTGGACTGGTAACCTAAGTATGTTATTCTTGATAAAAGAATCCAATGGTGATTGAGCAAATTTTCCTATGGCAATCTAGAAAACGAATCTGAACATCTACGAGGAAACATCTTCTTTCTCGACATTTCGCAAAGAATGAATTCTACGATCGCCATTCATGGTATCTCTCAAAGATTCTTCCGGCACGGCGCGTTTATTTAAAGCCGCTTAAAATTGCATAAATAGTAAATCCGTAAACACAGAGTCCACTGCCAAGAGCGATTATTAGAAACGATAAATTCACACACGAACACGTCTTAGTTCGCGTCTTGCCGAAACATCGCGGGTTCGAGTTAATTGAAACCCGTTGTTCCGTACTTTTTCTCTCGTTTCTCAACGGCGTGCCGATGAAATCGCGCCGAGAATAGCGAATCGGCTCGAGGGACTCGAGTTCGAGTTGAAGATGGCAGTTGGAACGACTTGGGCCTTGCGACGATTCCAAGAAAGAGCTCCTCGACCTATATTTCGTCGTCAAAAAGAAAAAGCATTCATCGACGAGAGGCTCTTCATTTAACGGATCGTTTGAACGTTCGATGTTCTCTTGCACGATCTCTCGATATCGTGACTTTTACGACTCCGATAAAAAAAAAAAGTTGCAACACATAGAAACTAGAGTTTCACATGTGTTTTTCGAGCTATTGAGATTAAGATAATTAAACGATTAAGAAAGATTTTGAAGTTTATTTTTTTTTCTTTTTCTTTGATTAGCGAGCGATTAGTCAAAAAATTGCGATTTAAAGCGGTGTGTATAGATGACAAATAAAGATCTAAAAATCTAGAAATTTTGTTTGATCAGATCAGATTTGGTTACGTAAGGCGTACGAAACGTGTATGATCCGGAAAAGAGAAGCTTCGGCCTATTTATAACGGCTAACAATCACGGAAAGTGAAAATCATTGTGTGCCGACGTATACAGCAATTTCCAACTTGGCAGCGTTGAATTAACTCGAGTGGAATGAGTTATGAATAGCTTCGAATTATTTTAAATTCGAAGACTGATCTGTTGTGTCGAATAATTGAAGTTAGACCAAGTAAATTCGATTGAAATATAGGGGAAATGGCATTTTTCAAAGGGGAAGAGAAAATACAAACAATCAAACAGCACGTCGGGGAAAATGGAAAAACTGAGGCGATGACTCTCGAAACGAGGGAAGCTCGAAGCAAGGGAATGTTTATAGTTACCACCCACGACGAGATTCTATATCTACTCGGATGAGTAATCTCGCCAGGCAGCTCGATGAAATAATCGATGCATCGAGATCGTTCGATTACCCCTTGCCTTTGTTTTATTTTTTCTCGCGAGAAATCTTCTTCATTTCTTTGCGAGATTCACATTCCCACATTCACTATCTCGAATATCGTCGATTTTTCTCTTTTTTTTTAAATTATAGATTTACGTCGTAGATACAGTGAAAAATGCACGACGCAGCTTTGTATCTTGAGATACTTTCGTTCGAAAATACGAAGCTCGCATTGGCCACGATTCTTTGGACGCCCACGCTCGGTCCAGTCTTGGATGCCCCGCTTAGAACCGATTCTTGCCACCATTATGAAAAAAAAAAAAAAAAAAAAACGTTGATTTTGACGACAGTTTTCACTCGGGCCAGTAGTTTGTTATTTGAACGTTTAGTACACGTTCTCAAATAATTCTCTTTCGTTGTCACAAGATCGAACATCGACCAAAGATTTATCAATTGAGTTTGCAGGAACAGTTTATGAAAAATTTAGAACCTTCAAGATACACATGCTCTTTCAATGAATATTTCAATTCTAAATTGTTTCTCGATGTATTACTTAAAAAAAAATATTGCTCGATACTGACATTAAGATTTTTCAAATCTAAGAAATCTTAAGTATGAAGACGACTATAAACGCTGCTAAATTTTTAGAGAATAAATCTAAGTAAACAGTTTGTATGTTATCATTTGTTGCAGGACCAGAATAGTTAACATCCATCGCGAATCTCAATCAGCCAAGCTCTAAATTTTATCTACTGTCCTCAGAGATCTATCCTGATTCCCGTCGTGACGAGTAAAATATTTAAAGAACGTGTTCCTTGAAATTTGGAACGAAACTATATATTTTCTAGATAAATAGTCACGACATTAAGTAAATAATCTGTTATATTTAATAACACTTGATCACGCGATTAAGACGACAAATATTTATCATTCTCGACAATGGCGATCGTGCGTTCGATGATCTCCATCCCAGATGGGGGAACGTTCGTTCGCGATGGAAATACACGCCGACGGGTTTCTAGGCCCTACGCCTACGAATCATCCAATTTTGAACGTCTTGAAACCTTGCTCGAGAGCCACGTAGCTTAAACTCTCCATCCGATTCCATTCTCGTCTGATCAGCTACGCGACCAGGCGCGCCGCATTCTCTTTTTCCCTCTATCTGTCTTACACTCGGGCTGCCCCGTCATCAGGAAAATTCGCAGGTGTGAATGACCCTTCGATCAAGAGGCTACGGGAAAATTGTTCATTGCCACGTGCCTGTGCCGGACTGGCCGTGTATTTTTAAACGTTTCGTGTACCCGTCAGCATCGTGTTCTCCTCTCACTGTGAGATCTCTCTCGCCTCGCAAGATTCTTCGCGGATCTCTCCTCACCGGACTTTGGAATTTGTCCGAAGTACTCGATCGACAATCGAGTCGCTAGATAGTCGACGTTAACTTCTTCGAGAGCGGGATTGTTGTGTTTTATGGTCGACAGACAGGTAGCCGTGCAACATAAATTGTCATGGACACGTATTTCTGACATTAGGGGTACCAATAAGCAATGTCGTTTTTTTTTTTTTTTTTTTTTTTAAAA